>OZ024783.1:11291610-11465610 GCA_964017065.1 Haliclona indistincta | reverse complement strand
TGGCAGGTGCCTTTTGAACTTAGTTTTTAGCGAAACGTCGATATAAATTCCGCGATTTCTCGATTGTGATCCATTGTCAGCTAAGTGTTAGACGCCATTGATGCGATTGCGCAATACGCACGTGACCAAGCAGTGGTTAGCGCACGTGACCAAGCACTAGCTTGAGTATCGCCGCGCGCCTTATGGATCACGGAGAACACATACATGTACATGTATTTGTCTGGAGTCTTCGAAGAACGGTAAGCTCGTATAGGATCACCATTCTACGCTTGCCAGATAATTACAACCGCCGTACATGTCTACAAACAATTGTGGGCGGGGCTCGTATCCACTGCATGCATGTGTAGGCGAGCTGATATGTACAGCATAACAATTATTATTAGCTACAAATTTAAAATTCTTAATAATAAAGAAAAGCCACCAACAACAGGAAAACTAAACCAATGGTGGAAACAAATACAGCTCAGTACGTGCATGATATTGAACTGCACTTCGCTGAAAAAGAAAAAAAGGACACAAACAAGAAAATTAAAAAGATTTCTATCGAAATCAAAAGGATGTAGGGTTGTGAAATCTACCACTGGTCCACAATGTAAACTAACAAGGAACAAGCATGGAATGGTAACACGATTGACTTGCTAACAGACCATAGATCCCTACATCAGTGGCTGTACATAAGATCAATATTTTGTCACAAGCTGAATGCACGTTAGGTGTCAGTCAACAGCAACTAGCTGAACTAGCTATAACCAACCACAGCAGCCACTGATGTAGGGATCTATGGTCTGTTAGCAAGTCAATCGTGTTACCATTCCATGCTTGTTCCTTGTTAGTTTACATTGTGGACCAGTGGTAGATTTCACAACCCTACATCCTTTTGATTTCGATAGAAATCTTTTTAATTTTCTTGTCATTAATTGTTACATCACTATTGTGAGTAATTCCTGCCATGGCTAAAGCAGATAATTATGGTTTCTAAAATGTTACTTTATTGCTTTTTTCTCTGCAGGCAAGAGTAAGCTTTGAAGATTTCTCTATCCCTCCGCTGCCTCCTCCTTTGCAGTTCACCTCAACCATCGACAGTCTGCTTACCGGCAACACTCTCGCTAAGACCGGCAACACTCAAGCTAAGATCGCTAAGACCGGCAACACTCTCGCTAAGACCGGCAACACTCTCGCTAAGACCGGCAACACTCTCGCTAAGACCGGCAACACTCTCGCTAAGACTGGCAACATTCTCGCTAAGACCAGCAGCACTCAAGCTAAGATCGCTAAGACCGGCAACACTCTCGCTAAGACCGGCAATACTCACGCTAAGACCGGCAACACTGATGCTAAGACTGGCAACACTCTATCTAAGACTCACGCTAAGACTGGGAACACTGATGCAAGCAGAAACATCAAAATTCATACTGGCAATAATCTCGCCACTTCTTCTGGTCAGCTTACTTTTGCCGGATCTCCATCACTGCCTTCTGTTGCTGCGGTAAGTCAACACTTATGTTTAACATAATGCTATTGTTACCCTCGACTAATGTTGTGTGTGCTCAATTAAAACTTGTTTCTCCTTTTATTGTAGCAACTACATCCTTCCACCCCTCCATTCATAACAAGACATCCATCATTTGAATCTTCGATGTCATTTCAGGTATAATTTACATTTACGCGTAGCACCACTTAATTGTATATTGTTGATTTAGGCACCCTTTACTAATAGTTCAGTCTGTGACTCGTCATGTAAAAGAGAGCTCTTCCCATATCTCATACCTGATCTTCACCCTTCACCAATTGCCAAATTAGAACCCAATATCGCTGTCGATACTAGCACATGTACCTTTCTCATCTCTGAAGTAGCAATTTTTTTCATAATAATTTTTTCTTTGTCTTTGTCATTAAGGCCTTGAATACACGAATAGTACCAACACACACCAGCAACGTAACCGCCCTTGCCTTGAAGCAAAGAAGTTGTGCCAGAAAGAGGAAACGATGTGAATCAGATTTTGAAGCATCCATCGTTGACCTTGACACCTACAAAACACCATCACCGGAACCACCATCACATTGGGTGTCAAACCTAACAGTTAAAGACGAGCAGGTTCTGACTCATGGAAGATGGCTGAATGATTCCTTAGTTAATGCTAGTCAGCTGCTGATCAAGCAGGCTTATCCCCACATTCAAGGTCTACAAGATGTTGCTCTAGGAATGACGTTAGCCTTTGACGTGATGCAAGGAGAATTCGTCCAAGTTTTACATGATGGCCAAGCTCACTGGGTGACGATATGAACAATTGGATGTCAGCAAGCTGAAGTGGATGTGTTTGACTCACTGTTTATAGAGACCAAAGAATTGAGCAAAGAATTGCAGAGTCAGATAGCAGCTCTCTTGCACACAGACCAAGATGTCATTACAGTGAGGTATGTTATAATACATATTTGCTTATCACTTTGCATCTAAGTTTTGATCGAAAAGATCCCGATAGCATTCAATTGTCGTCAAAAACCGAGATGTTATTGTAACATTCTCTCCAAATTCCCCTCTGCTCAGAGGGTGGTCTCCTTGAATTATGTGTTATTTCTACCATAATACAATTATCGGTAATTTCGACTCCCCAATTTACAATTTCACCCTTCATTAGATAGTGTTTTGTTGTTTACAGCTTATTAATACGTTATACAGGTATAGGCCGACACAGCAACAAGAGGGTGGGTCTGACTGCGGCTTATTTGCAATTGCTTTTGCAGGAGTTTTGGCCAGTGGCTGCCACCCTAGTTCGTTCAAGTTCAAGCAATCTGAAATGAGGGAACATCTCCGTCAATGCTTGGTGGCTAGTCAGCTATCCGACTTTCCCACTGCAAAAAAAGGAAGAGAGAGAAGAAGTGCTGTGAGGAAGAGCTACCATATTCAAGTTTTTTGCAGTTGCCGAATGCCAGATCATTTCAGCGAAGAAATGATCAAGTGCAACCAGTGTAAACTTTGGTACCACAAAGACTTGTGCGTGTTTACTTCAACTACTAAGCCTAAGCAATGGTTTTGCTCTCTTTGCTGTGCATATTAGGTAGTTCAATGTACTGTTTTGATCTTGATAATTTTTCCGCAGTTTCAATTTTTTGCCATATTATTATAAACAATGATGTTGTACTTCACAAAATTCAATTGATCGAATGTGAAGTCTGTTATCATGAATAATTTATCACCGATCTAGCTAAAGTCTTCGTAGGACGCCTGAAAGTGTTGCCTACGATCAAGCTAGGGTTTTACTCTTCATTATTATTATTACAACTTACAATACAACACAGGAGCTAATGTAGGACCAAAGTTCAAGAGTGTACTGATGGACAACTAGCCTGAGACTAGCAGCCAGGAATAAACTAGTAGATATTATAGTAGAATATTAGTGACAATGATGACTTGAAAAGCAGTTGCCACAGGGACAGTAGAAATGAAATGTACAGGGCTGAGAAGGATTAAAAGAGGACAAGAACTTTTCCAGGAGCTGAGAGAGTCTTCTTGATTAAAATGCCTGGCCCTGCCTGGAAGCTGGAAGCATTAGCTGTTTGGAAGCTTCTTATGCCATAGAAATGCCTGGAAGCTTTGTGATTCACTTGCGTGAGTGGCGCGGACTGGCCGGACAGATATTTCCAATGGCGGACCATTTTTACCGGTAATTTTGGTCCGCCGGACCAAAACTTCCACGGTAAAAATGGTCCGCCCGGACCGATTTTACCCGGACCAAAACTCCAGTGACAGGACACCAGGCTATTGAACATGAGAGTAAATGAGCGTGAAAATAGGTCTGTAGAAAGATATCCGCAGTGAGTCACTCTGCATGGGGTAGCTATAGTTGACTCACACTACAGTCAGTATCATTCATCTCAATCTCCAAACAGCATTGTGTAGGTATAGTTGTCATCTTGTAGGGATCGAATCAATCATTGCGGAATTCTATATCTGCAATTTTGTCCTGAGTGATCACAGTTTACTTATAATACAGTTTATTTACAGAAATTGATTGCTGTTGCAAACTTCACTACTGCATCATGACCTGAAGTCTATAAAAACAATAGTAGATTATTGTATTATACATTATTACTACTAACTATATAATGAACGAATTTCACGAACCCTCGGCGTTTTGCAAATATTGTAGAGTTAGCACTAAGCTCCCTAGTTGGGGATTGCAGCAGGAGTTTGCAGCTAGTGCCAACCTGCTTAGCTTATATGCTGTAGCTATATTGAAACTACTGCTGTAAAAAAGATTTCACAAACCCTTGGCGTGTTGCACATTGTAGAGTTAGCTCCTAGTTATGGCTTTCAGAAGGAGCTTTGCAGCTGAAGCCAACCTGCTTGCTATTGAAACTGTACTGGTAAACAGAAGACAGCAAAGTGCTGACCACAAGGACAAGGTGTGTCAAGTGGGCGTGACCGTGAACACGAGTAGGTAGCCATTGCTCTTGGCTTTGATAGGCTATTTCTTGAGATGTCTACGCACCCCCAGAGCTGTCATGCTGTTTAGATGGAATCTACAAGTACCTAGATAGTCAACTATGGGCGCTTTTGTCGTCAGAGAGGTCAAAGACGGCCGTTAAGGTGACTGAGCCAGCCATAACTCGAGAACGAAAGCACTTTAGCAAAATCCACGAGTCAGATTGCAAGCCATTGTCGTGCTAAGTCTGTTCATACCTTTACCGAGTTTTAGAAGTGAGCGAAGGTCTCTGCAGCTCGATGGACAGAACGAATGAGTGAATGAATGAACAGATTTCACGAAACCCTCGGCGTGTTGCACATTGTAGAGTTAGCTCCTTAGTTATGGTTTGCAGAAGGAGCTTTGCAGCTAAAGCCAACCTGCTTGCTATTGAAACTGCACTGCTAACCAGAAGACAGCAAAGTGCTGACCACAATCGAGACAAGGTGTGTCAAGTGGGCGTGACCGTGAACACGAGTAGCTTGGTAGCCATTGCTCTTGGCTTTGATAGGCTTTTTCTTGAGATGTCTACGCACCCCCAGAGCTGTCCTAAGGTTTAGATGGAATCTACAAGTACCTAGGTAGCCAAATATGGGCGCTTTTGCCGTCAGAGAGGTCAAAGACGGCCGTCAAGGTGAGCCAGCCATAACTCGAGAACGAAAGCACTTTAGCAAAATCCACGAGTCACATTGCAAGCCATGGTCATGCTTAGCCTGTTCATACCTTAGTTGACGCGTAGAAGCGATCGCTGATCTCTGTAGCAGAAGAGACAGACCGACAGAACGACAAAGCAAGTACCGTAACCCTCGCGCATGCGCCGAGGGTTAATGACAAACCAAGTACCGTAACCCCCCTCGCGCATGCGCCGAGGGTTAATAAATCACATTATTTCCCTGGTAAGTCTCACAATTTTTATCAAAACATCGTTGTCAGCTTCTATCTTATTTTCTCCGTGACAGATATTTCCTAACAGTACAGACAGCACTGCAGTCATCCACAAAAATCGCTTTCATCGTTACGGTACTATATTATACTACCAGCTTTACTAGATAGAGGTGGCACTGTGCGTCGTAACCACGCAACGATCACGTGCGTGCATGCTAGGCGGCGCGCGCGGAGCGGACAAACATTTGCAGCACCACAATGACCCAGCTAGAATCACGAGCAAACGCGATGATCTGTGCGTTGGCACAACGACTACTCTTGCTGTCCGGAGACGTAGAACTCAACCCGGGTCCTGCTCTAGACCTAGGTAGGTTTGGGTGGGCCAGGGAGGGGCTCGTCGACAGCAAGCTATGATCTGTGTTTGTGTATATTGATACAGACAGTACACCTACGCTACTATACCTTGAGGAAATGAGATTCAATGGCAAGCCTCTTAAAATTATTCAGAGGATTGCTGCTCAAGACTACATCGAATTTGGTATGCATCTTCTACAAGATGAGAATGGAGAAGGAGTTCGTGTGATCGAAAGGAATCACAAAGATGTTAAACAAGTTGTGCGTGCTATCATTGTGAAGTGGCTGGCTAGTAGTGAAGCTCCTTGTACATATCAGCACCTGATAGAGTGTCTCAGACTGTCAGAATTGGGTGCACTTGCTGATCTTATTGAAGGTATGCACATGTAGCGAGAGCATTGATAGAAATTGCATACATACCAGTGATGTTGTATAGGATCAATAACAACCAATTACATAATCGTAATTGCAATGGTAATTGGACAGGAAGAGTTCGTAAAATTGTACTTAGATTGCTGTATAATTATTATTGATTACAGAGTGTGGACAATGATTATGCATGATACATAATTTCTAGTCAAAATTGAGTCTATCAACCCTTGTGCAGTTAATAATTGTAAGTTGCGTACCATTAATTTTGTTTATATTAGTCCACTGTATACCGAATTGAGCAGTTTGTGGAACAAAACAGCAAAAATCTACAATAATTATAATACAAAAGTCAATAATACCGTATAGCTGGTTATTTTCGTCTGCCAAATATTTCGTTGGTAAAATTTCGATACTAACTTGTCGTTCAAAAATAAAATCCAGGCTAAAATTTATTGCGCTTCATCTCGAACTCAATGACGTCGAAATGTTGGAGAACTGTAAGTATAGTCGTTAAACCACACCAGCCACGTTTTATGATTGTTCAATGGAACCACAGAGTCGAAGAGAAGTTGCTGTACCGCGGTGTCCGCCTTTTCACTTATCGTACTAGCATGGTGCTAGTAAGACTTAGTCTCTCGCGTGCTGCAGCAGTGCGCATGACAGACATTTCTCTAACAGAGGCATTTGGCGTTCAGTTTTACTGCTATCGCAGCATCAAGCTACCCGCTACTACAGTCAGATTCTGTTAAAAAGAGTTGGAAGTGGCCTCTAGCTTCGATCTGTTCGCATGACTGTTTGCACGAGAAAATATTATTTTGGGTGTTCAAAATTTTGGTATGGTTCAAATTTTTGTGAATTTAATTTTCGATCAGCAGTCGGGGATCGAAAATTATATCCAGTCGAAAAGAACCGGCTATACGGTAATACTCCGTTGCATTTCATTGCTTGTTGATAATAAAGCATGAAAAGCTCTAGATCTCTAGATCTCGTGTTACATAAGTCACACGAGCGCGGGCCAATCATTCTTCGTCGGCAAAACACTGTGCTTGCAAAGCATGAATGCTAATGTTTGCAGTTGTAGCATATTCTAGGCTTTCAAGTGAACTCCAAGTAGCGATTATTTGGGATCTTTTTATCTGATTAACATTAAGGTGGTGGTGTAACGGACATATGTGTTCCCCTGATTTTCTGTTTCCCTGAACAGATATCTCCAGCCACGCCGTCGGAGATATGTGTTCCCCCTGATGAACTAGCAGTGATATCTGTTCCCCTCACGCGGATATATGTGTTTCCACAATGATATGTGTTTCCCACTCGCTCGCGCGTGCATTCATGCGTGGGTATTAGCTTATTGTAGACTACACACATCAGGAGAGACTTCGAGAGGAGAGGCACGGCGAATGACTGCTCTAAACTTAGTGAAGATCTAGAGCATTTAGTTTTCAATGGTGGCTTTGTGATGCCCCCTGACAGTGTCTCACTTGCACTATGATGGATCTTGTGCATCTATTAGTTTAGTAATGCATGCAGAGCTATTTCAAGCAGTATAGATATCTCTAATCATGAAGATCTATGCTCTAATAAAAATTATAAGATTGTAATATTAAATTATTTTCATTGCCGCTAGGCATTGATCAGATGGGTCACCCTAGTTGATTGATCATTAAGATAGTAGTGACTGTAGTGTCATGTAGTCTGTTATGCCGTACAGACTGCAGATAGCTCTTGTTTGTCATAAGCAGCTAGTGCTTCTTCCACAGGAACTCCAAACTTGCCCGGCACTAATGATCACGGTTATCATTGCCTATTAAATTCACTTAAAAGTCGTAAAATTAATTTTGTTTAAATATAAAATGAGCATAGCTATAATGTAAATCTTACTCCATGCCAGAGAATGTCTCTTACAGTAGTAGTTAAGCAAATGTGCTGACAACTGACACCCTTGATTGTGTATTTGCACAGAGTTGGCAAGTAGTCATGTGTTGATTTCATCTAGCTAAAAAAATTTCATTTTATTATTGTTCAGACCACTTGCAATTCCTTATAACCTTGCTATGGCCATATCGATGGAGGAAGAAAACTACACTTGTTTTGATAAAAATAGCTTACACAGATTGTTAGTAAGACGAGCAATTCGCGCATGCGTGCTAATTTGCTGGGAACAGATAACACTGCGTTTTAATTCATCAGGGGGAACACATATCTCCGAGGGCGTGGCTAGAGATACCTGTTCGGGGGAACGTAAATGAAAATTAGAAATAAAATGAATAATAAGTGATCACGCAGCGCACTGTACTGCACTGTCGCACTGTCTTTCTGTTCAAAGATTCTCTCTGTCGAGCCACTCTAAAGGTTCTCTTATCCCTCCGTTGTGAATTGGAGGAGCTGATAGTTCAGGAAGGATTGCAGTGAAAAAAAATTGACGAAGGCGTGGCATTTCTTTTGGGGTAATGGATGCTGCCACCATTCACCAAAAATAGCACTACGGGTACATTTGGTTGATGCAATGAAGACCGGCGCATCTTCTATAGTAGCAAACGGAGGGCTATACGAAGAGATTTTTTGAATATTGACTCGTATTGCAGTTTTATGCTCGAGAACACGCAATTGTTGGTGCAGCTCAGGGGCTTGTTTTGCGGTATTTTGCATTTTTAGAAAAAATCAAAGAATTTATCAGGAAAAACTCTTCGTCTGGCCCTCGGGAAAACTGTTTAAAGCATCGTGAATACTGTTTTATCTTGCTTGAAGACTCCCGTGGAGAGATTTTTGGTGAATGGATCATCAATCTTGAAGGGCTGTGTATCTGGCGATGGTATGAGGTGCGTTCAAAATACTTGCAAAACAGCTTTGTTTACCTATCTTCTTGACATGTAGCTGGTTTTTGGCGCTGTTTTCAAAACCACTGCAGCCACGCCCAGACAGTATATCGCCACAATAATTTTATGTGGGCAATTTCTAATGAATAATTAACGAGCGGGAGCAATCAGGTTGAGCTTCCGGTGTCCCTGTGGTTCAATCCTGCTGAAGCAGTTCTTATGCTTAGCTGTTGGTTAAGTAAACACAATTGCTATGATCACCGTTGGTCAAAACTGACTAAATTTTAGCAATAGCACGCAAACTTCTCTTGGTGCTATCAATAAATTTAAAGCAACTAAATTTGACACTAAAATAATGTTAGTCAGTGTAGTGTACGCTAGTGTCATTAATTTTTTTATTCCTCACATCAGTTTCTCCTCATCCAAACAAAGATGTATCCAGAAAGCATCGAGTTGTGTCATCGATTCCAAGTGTTCGTTTACTAGTGTTTGTGTCCTTTCTTGGCATTTTCTTTGCAATAATTTCGCAGTTATTTTTAGTGTTATTCTCTTCATCGTCATTTCCCAAATCTCTTGTAGAATATCAGAGATATCTTAAAGAGGATTACTACACCGATCCCTTTCCTCTTTCTTCATCACCAGTTTTTTTTGACTACCATCCAAAAAACCCAATCAATTTAGTGCTGGTCCACAGAGACAAGAATCAAAACAGCAGGGTATTTATTCAACAACAAGAGCACTTGTTCCATGGAAATATAGATAAACTATTTCAAGAAGAAAAATCTATGAAAATAGAAGAAATCGGATTATTAGATGGTGAAAGGACAGCAGCACATTTTGTCCTCATAGAAGGAGACCCAGGAATAGGGAAATCAACATTATGTTGGCAGCTGTGTAGGTTATGGAGAGAAGGCAACTTACACCATGAGTGGGACCTAATGGTGATTGTTGAATTAAGAGATGAAGACACACGAAAGGCCAGTAGTCTATATGAGCTGTTCTATCACCCAAATGACGACACCAGGCAAGCCATTGAACGAGACATAAAAGAAAGTGAAGGAAAGGGACTACTCATATTTCTTGATGGATATGATGAAATTTCAGAATTGCAACGCGAAGAGTTTTCGGTCATTCATAAAATTCTTACAAATAAGCTTCTTAGCAAGGCTACAGTTGTGGTTACTACCCGGCCAACTGCTACTTATAACCTACCTCCACAATTCATGCAACGCTTACAACAGTACATAAAAATTGCTGGTTTTACTGAAGCTGACATTCAATCATACATCACTTCAGCATGCGAAGATGATCTACAATTGTTAGAGGACTTTCGTTCCTATGTTTCTAACACTTCCTTTATATTATCTCTCATGTATAATCCTCTCCACTGTGTTATTGTAACAGACATGTACATCGATAGCTGGAAAAATGGACGGAAGGGGTTTGTTCCTAGCACATTAACAGAATTATACCAATCTCTTGTCTTCAATCTTGTGAGACATAATATGCCTGCAAATTATTCCAATAAGGAAACACTTCCTGAAGATGTGAAAAGTCAGTTAATGATTATAGCTGAGTTTGCTGCGAACGGACTGAAAAGGAGTCAATACGTATTTACTGAAGCTCCAGATAAAATGCTTGGTCTAATGGTACCAGTCAAAAAGTTAAAAATACTTCAAAAAGGTGATTCAACATCCTACATGTTTCTACATCTCACACTACAAGAATATTTAGCAGCTCTATACTGGTACGAACATCCTAATCAACAACCAACTGACTTAATGGAACCATCTACAATACATTCGGCCTATAGGCAACTTAGATATCACAAATATAGAGGTAGTTGGCCTGTTGTGTTGTTTATGGCTGGTCTCACAAAACTCAAGTCATTTCCATTTGAGCGTGTGATGTCTAGACATAATGGTAATGATTTAATGTATCGGTTGCTTCTTGAAGCTCAATCTCCTCGACTAGTATCTGAAGTTTTCAATAATAAAACTTTAAGTATTAAACATTTATTTTCATCAGTGGAATATTATGCTTTAGCCTACTGTATTGTTAACAGTGGAAATACTACCACGTGGCGATTACTTTTTGATACGTATAATAAAATTATGATGGAAAAATTTCCTGATAATTTGCACAATTTCATTGGAACTAACTGGGATGAGACAACTGGTCCATCATTTGAGTTCGTTTTTACATTTCAATGTTCTTCGCATTTTGATCGTTGTTGTTCTTATTTTGAGAGCTTCTTCATTCAGTTATTTCCCTTTACAAAGTCTGTATCTACTCTTTTCTTTCGACAAAAACTGCCCACTGATACATTAAAGTTAGTTAATTCTAGCAGCTTTCCAAATCTAAAGACCTTGTGTTTACCTTTCAACAAGATTGAGCCAGATCATGAAGCCGTGTTGGATAAAATTAAACTACCGAAAACACTTGTATCTATTACGATTCAGTCTTCCCTTGGTGTGCTGCTTTCCAACTTAGATCAGTTGAATGAACTCCACATTATAGAATATGACAAGTAAGTATCATCTATTAAATTTTCTCAATAATAGTGCCCTCAGGTTTTAGTTATCACATACGTACCAGTCATGCATGGTGTATCCAGTGCAATCAGTATTTTAGTGGACACTCAGTGTTTCATTCAGAAAAAATACGAGAAAGATGCGGTACATGTTAGAAGAGTTTGCTCATAAGCTTAACAAAATTAGAACTGACACTGTTGTAACACTTTGTAAAGACTCAAAGTTTTGTTTGATTGATTACTGGGGAGCCGAAATTTAGGGAGAGAAGCTTCTCCTCCGTCCCCCTCTGGATGAAACCCTGACACTAGTCTATGAATAGGCATATGATAGGTTATGGATCAATGTGAGAAATTCCAACATTTACAGTAGTAAACACTGAAGTTACAGTAGTGACGTCACAATAGCGGGCATATCAATGTAGAATGATCAAGTGAGTCTGGATTATGAAGAAATTCAGTTATGAATGCCTGCCACAATAATCGTCTGTAGAATAGTAAGACCTTGCATGTTGTACATGCGCCTGCTGACTCCGACTACTGCCTTTGTCAACGTATGTATGAGAATGCCGCCATTGAGCTTTTACCTCAGTCACAAGCTTATTATAATTACAGCAAGGGCATAATGAGTCTATATGTCCTTGGTTACAGGCTTATTTTGGGTTTTGAGCAAATTTGCATAAAACATTAGTACTATGACGGGCTTGAGCTCACTAACTTTATATTAAAGAATTTTTTTTAATGGCCTCAGCACTAAATCAGGGATCACAAGAAACACAGCTGCGCAAAGCGGCGCTAATAAAAATGTATAGTATGACAGTCTGCCCATGTTCACTTCAGTCAATGAAAAGGATCATAATTTGGCAGTTTTAGTTCATCAAGATTAGATTTGCAAAAATGAGCTCATTCCAGTGGCCAAGAATAGCTCAAAAGCATAGATAATTCTGGAAAAAAGAACACACTAAGTATATAACGTAAGCTTGAGTATTAAATTAGCGGTATGCTTGTTGTTGCTGCTGCTGGTTTTCTGCTACCAGCAGAAAATATGGCCTTTTAGTTATAACGTGTTCTTTACCTGCACTTTTGGAATGAGCTGATTTTTTTGGCTGGTGTTGGACGAAGTATTCTATGGTGACTGTTTTCTTTCATTGTTTTCACTCTCATACCAAAGTCAAGCATAGAGTTCATTTTTCTTTTAGATTAACCCTTTAACCCCTATTGTCGCCTTTTGGCGACATACATACTTCAGACACCATAACTTTATCAAAAAGTGTTAAAATATCCCAAAATTAAGCCAAATTGAAGAATACAAATAACCGCAAAAAATTGACCGGTTTTCGGTGTGCCCCCTGCGCTAAACGTTATGGCAATGGCATTTCTATGGCTTCAGTGCAAATTTCACAACGTTTTAGGAAAAACACAATGGCTGCCAAGAAAATTTGGACATTTTATGGCTTCAGGGTGCTCGCAAACACATTTTTTGTGCAAATGTAGCCCAGATCATAATCTGGGCTACATTTTGCACTCACCAAAACCACTGCTATTTGTGTGTACTTTTCAGTAGCCAGCCCCAAAGTACTAACTTTGAGCAAAATTTGACGAGGTCGTTGCACTTTATTGGCTTCACTTTCGAATTGGGAGGGGCATATTGACCGACTTGAGTGTGGGCAATTGCGGCTACTCACTGGGGTAAAAGGACGCAAATTTGAGACCAGTAGCACAAAAGACACACGAGATATTCACGAGAGAAGTGGTCAGCATTTACGAGGGTTAAAATTTCAGCTGGATAATTTAGTAATTAAAGGGTTAAGCTACCAAGGTTCATGCTTGCCTTGATTGGAATAAATAGAGTCTCAGTCAGAAGGCTATGGTACAGAAATTTTGCAAAACAGTTGTTGTTCTGCCAAGCAACGGGGACCTTGTCGTGGCCCCCTGCAAACAATCGTGCAGCTTCACAATACCATTCGTACTTGCCTGCAATTCTGGTAACAATTGATGGATCAAAATTAACCATTACTTATTGATGAAAGTATGGATGTGCTTGATCAGACATAAAATTTAATTTATATGAGGGCGAATGTTAGTTGCAAAAATGTGTACAATTTGCAGAATAATGTGTGTCTTGCACATGAAAGCGTAATTATTTTATTTATAGGTAGTAGACTTTTATCTTATTGTCTGTATTACTGCTTCCAATCTTTATAGCAACTACATGTGTCAATCACTCATCAAATTCTCTGGAAAAAAGCTAAAGGTACTAATAATAGAAGCATCAGATAATCGTTTCTATACTGACCTTTGTCTGGAAAGAATTACTAAGTTGCTCAGTTATGGTCTTGAACAGCTAACTTTTCAAATGTATAACACCTCTGACAGTGCATTTGATGAACTCAATGCAGCCATAGCAAGTAGTCAACTTAAACGACTGAGTTATGATAGTTATCTTACTATTGGAAAAGCTAAGTCACTGGCAAGGTTGCTGACTCAGACTACAACTTTGGATAAAGTTTCAGCAGGACTTTGTGGAGTATTAGACGAGCATAGTATTGACTGCGATATCAATGTTGTTAAAATATTAGTTGATGCAATGAAACACAGTCGTGTGAACAAACTCCATTTGAGAGTTCATAAGAAATGTTCACAGGTCTTTTTAATTCTTGAACCCAGACTTACTTTTGGCTGTTATATGAACAATTATGATGAATATTTTAAATGTGTGCACATATTATACACATATTATTTTACTAAATCATACGTATACTGAATCTTTAAGTTGTTTACTTGTGTATTGTCTTCTTAGATGTACATATACACCACAAAATTATTCTGTGTGTATGTACTTATGTTGTTGGTTTTTCTTGTTTTATTTTTCTTTTCAATTCTGTATACTTTGCCATGAATTATTTGCTAACCCTTTTGTTATTTTTCTATAAAATAAATTTTAAAACAGTTACCCAGCCCCGAAAGATATTGTATAGAACAAAAGAGAGATTACGGTAGACCTGGGAATTTCGCGTATCAAAATTTTTATTCTATCAAATTTTCGGTGTATCTAAATTTCGTCGCTAGCTTGAGTGCGGCAATAGTGCGCATTGATTAAACTAATGCGCGTAAAATTTCGTGTATTTAATTTGGACGAACGATAAAAATATTTTTAAACTTCCAAATTTACGGTAGCAATTGGAATTTACCTTAAACATCATTAATGATGTTCCTGATAAACATTCTATTAAATGTATTTTGAAGGACATTTTCAGTATAATCTACATTACCAAAACAATACATCTACTATAGCACTGTCAGCAGCTACATACACATACATACTGTGTTCACTAACTACCAAAATGTTTGGAATACGGCATTTCATGAGAAAACACTCTGCAATAATTATGAATGACAATGCTTCCATGAGACAAGACGGAGCTTGAGGAAGCTTTCCATCCATCATAGCAGTGAGTATCTTGGGGAGGAAGAGGATCAACTAACAAGCTGTGACAAAGATGAGGAACAGAGTCACCATTACTGCATTTGCTATCGGTTCCTGCTCTCTCATGCAATAGGAAGATGATGCCAATGGAAACAGTGAGGAATATAGTGATTACCATGACTGACAGCATCAAGACCACCTGACCAGTATTCTTGAAGTTCTTCATCTTTATTTTTGCGATTACGGAAGCTCAAATAAAACACTGATGAGAGAAATACAGTAGTGTAGAGGACTGCCAGAATCAGGAATATGTAATGACTGGTTGGTTTGATTCTAGTGTGGACCTCGATCAAAGGAAGGCTGAAAGAAGCTATCGTAAGGAACCAAAGAGTCTAGGTATGCAATGAATATCATTGACACAATGAATCAGATTGTCTATCATTGTCACTTTGTAGATTCGACAGTTTTTAGAATGGATCATTCACTTGTACAACAATATTGAACTGGATCACTTATACAAAGTACATGTATACGCTCATATAATCCGAATTATCTGATACAGTCAATACTATTAAGACTATACGATTATGCATTACAAGTTGCTCTGTTGCTTTTTGCACCAGCTATAGCAATAGTATCACATCACTCTGCACCACACTGTAGACTTGCTGAACATCTTAGGACAGACCAGCTTGGTTAGAACGTACAGCCATGAAACCAAAAGGGCAAAGTTGACTATAGAAAGAATCTTAACAAAGTTAGGGACATAGAACATTGTGCTACAACACAGTTGTACTATGTGTATTGAGGATAGATACAACTATTAAAAACACCTCCAGTCCTTTACTGAGTTTTTTCGGAGCCTCTGAATTGTCGTAGGGGTCGCTCACTCTGGAATCACACCAGTTGAACTTGAGTGGATTGTCTCTGTGCAGACCACTTGAGATCCATCCCTCATCACACATGCAACGAATACCATCTTGATGACCATGGTTACACTCGAGTTCATACTCGCCGGATTTCTATAAAACGAGATTTCAGGTATCTTCATGCAGTCTCTTCACTCCCTCATACAGTCACACACTCTGTCTCACCATCAACTCTTCGACCAGGTTTGGCTCCAGGTCTGGGTAGTACTTTGAATTACGTAGAGCAGGGACTGATTCAGGAATCTCAGTATCAGACTCGACTTGTTTAAAGTAGTTCTCATTCATGATCCAGTCATAGTGCACACACACATTCTCATCCCAATCATAGTACTGGAGAGAAAAAAACACCAAATTCCTAACATCTGGAGGAAACAGATAGTAGACTTAAATACAGTATGTAATATTTAATCATGAAAATTTTCCTTATTATCAAAATTTAACACTTGTGCAGTACTTGAAGAAAAATCGCACGGCACCCACGAAAACGTGACAATTTATCATACACCATCTTTTGGTAAGTTTCAATGCACATGTATAGTGGGTATAGTCTACTTGTCGTACCCCAGTAACAGTGATGCCGTCTTTTGATGATCTAGTGTTGCATCGTTCCACAGGTTCACACTTGCCAGTGCTGTTTCTGTATACGGAAGCTCCTCTTGCCCTTGTACTTGATAGCACAATCCACTGGAGAACAGTCACGATCAGGATCCTACAGTACATTAACATGCTTTGACATGCCTCATCTTTGGTGCTTTGACTCGTCCTTACCTGATCAACCCCAGTACAGTTATCAGCAACAGTTGTGCCTGTACATAAAATATTATTAATAAAAACATTATTACACCATTTACTGAAAAAATTAAAAAAAGAACAAACCATTTGAAACAGGATATGTGTTGAATTCAATTGTATGCTGCCATTCTTTTGTAGTAGAGCCCTCTGCAATAATTTCAAATGAGCAGTTACCAATCCTGTACCTAGCATACTACAGGAGAAGAGAAGACACTCATCATCAGCTCTAATACCAAATCTAGTTCAGTGCTACAATTACCAAATTTCTAAATAGGAAGTTAATTTGAGCCGTAGAATTTTCACCTTCAGTAGCAAGATTAACAGAACCTGGTCTTCCCAGCTCCATGACCTAACAAAAAAACCGTGAGTTGATTTTACAAATTTTTCAGTATTAAAGATGCAACCAATAGTTTGAATATTACACTATGTATCCGCAGTGAGTCAGTCTGGGGTAGCTAGTTCACTCACACTACAGTCAGTATCATTCATCTCAATCTCCAAACAGCATTGTGTAGGTATAGCTGTCATCTTGTAGGGATTGAATCCTTCATTGCGGAATTCTATATCTGCCATCACAGTACGTGTCATTTGTCCTGAGTTGTACTATAACACAGTTTACTTACAGAAATTGATTGCTGTTGCAAACTTCACTACTGCATCATGACCTGAAGTCTATAAAAACAATAGTAAACAAAAAAACAATGACACGATCGACGGATAACAAGCTGGCTAATAATATTAGGCATGACTAGATCATCTCCCTCACAATTTTTATCAAAACATCGTTGTCAGCTTCTATCTTATTTTCTCCGTGACAGATATTTCCTAACAGTACAGACAGCACTGCAGTCATCCACAAAATAGCTTTCATCTTTACGGTACTATACTACCAGCTTTACAGGCACTGCCATGTGCGTCGTAACCACGCAACGATCACGTGCGTGCGTGGTAGGCGGACAAAAATGCGATACGCCCATTTTACCCAAACTGCAGCACTGACCAAAAGTCAACAATGACCCGGCTAGAACCTCGAGCAAACGCGATGATCTGTGCATTGACACAACGACTACTCTTGCTGTCCGGAGACGTAGAACTCAACCCGGGTCCTGCTCTAGACCTAGGTAGGTGCCAGGGAGGCGGGGCTCGTCGACAGCATGAAGCTATGATCTGTGTTTGTGTATTGATACAGACAGTACACCTACGCTACTATACCTTGAGGAAATGAGAGTCAATGGCAAGCCTCTTAAAATTATTCAGGAGATTGCTGCTCAAGGCTACATCACATTTGGTATGCATCTTCTACGAGATGAGGATGTAAAAGAGGTTCGTGTGATCGGAAAAAATCACAAAGATGATGTTGAAGATGTTGTGCGTGCTATCATTGAGAAGTGGCTGGCTAGTAGTGAAGCTCCTCGTACATATCAGTACATGATAGAGTGTCTCAGAAAGTCACAACTTCGTACACTTGCTGATCTTATTGCTAATTGTGAAGGTATGCGCATGTAGTAAGAGCATCGATAGAAATTGTATACATACCAGTGATGTTGTATAGGTAATTGTAATCAATAGCAACCACATAATCGTAATTGCAATGGTAATCTGAAATCTTGGATAGGAAAAGTTTGTAAATTTATACAAGACCTTGGATTGCTGTATTGATTACAGAGTGTGGACAATGAATATGCATGATACAAAATTTCTAGTCAAAATTGAGTCTTTCAACCCTTGTGCAGTTAATATTGTAAGATGCGTACCATTTGTCTACTGTATTATACCGAAATGAGCAGTCTGTGGAACAAAACTGCAAATGTTTATGATAATAATTGGCAAACGTCTTTAATAATAATTCTTCTTTCTTCAATATGTGAGCGGATTTGAGAAAAGGGGTCACTTCGCGCATGTAATTTTCGAACTAACGCATGTTTTCAACTTGCTGCCATTCATCCAAATTTGGTCCCATGGCTCTAAAATTTGATATACAGCAAGCAGAATGATCAAATATTATATACTAAAAATTTCATTGAGTTGCAACAATATTTGACCGACTAACAGCCATTTGAAAACAGGCATGCGTTCAAAAATTACATGCGCGAAGTGACCCCTTTTCTCAAATCCGCTCACATATTAGTAATCGTAGTTGTAATAATTACAATTCAAGCAAATAATTATAATCCGTAAATGTACTGATTACACTTTTCAAGTAATCATAACATATATGACCAGTTGTATCACTTTGAGTGTAGTTTTTGTGTTTGAACGTACCAATCTATAAATAATTATACTCGCTCAAGCTTGTCAATTACATACCTAAAATCACTTTGTAATTTATCAATAATGAACTGCAATAGTCCTGGCAGGTAATAAATAATATTTTAGTGACCAAAATTGATTCTCAGCAGTGGGTTTAGTTGTGAAGTGGTACTTTTGTTATTGGCGTTCATATTGCTGAAATGGTAACCATGCACAGTGATGTTTTAGGTATGTACTTGACAAGCTAGAGTGAGTATGTTTATTGGTTAGTTTACTATCCTGGTTCAGGAACCGAGACTCGGTTCAGCAGGTCTCACGAGCGCGAGGCCAATCATTCTTCATGAATGTAGCTACTTTTGCCGGCAAAGCACTGTGGTTACAAAGCATGAATGCTAATGTTTGCAATGGTAGCGTATTCTAGGCTTTCAAGAGAACTCCAGCCTCTAAGTAGCGATTATTATTTGGGATCAATTGATCTGTTATGTAGGCAATTTTAATGAATAATTTATGAGCGGGAACAACCAGGTTGAGCTTCTGGAGCCCCCGCAATTCAATCCTGCTGAAGCAGTTCTTTTGCTTAGCTGTTAGTTAAGTAAATGAAATTGCTATGATCACAGTTTGTCAATAATACCTTAATTAAATTTACCAATGGCACATAAACTTTTCTTGGTGCTATCTTAAAGCAACTAGATTTGGCACTAATATAATATTCGTCAGTGCATGTAGTGTACACTAGTGTCATTAACCCTTTAACCCCTAATGACGCATTTATGCGTCATAATTGACCCCACCTACTCTAGACGTCATAAGTAGTGTGAAAAGTGCTCTAGAAAGGTCAAATCAAGTTTATTGCAAATTACCTTGAAAAAACCACTTTTTTTCGCCGCGCCCTCCCCACTAAACTATATAGAACGGGGGACGGGGGGATTTTTAAAGGGGGGTGTCCCCCCTTTAATCCGGGGTTCGAAGGGGCGGAGCCCCTCGCCACTTTTGGCATTTTTGGGGCTTCAGGATGCCCGGAAATGCATACTTTGGCAAAGAATATTGTCTAAACTGTGCTGTTTGCTCACCTGGACACCACCAGGTTTTTGTATCAGTCACCAGGGCTGAATGAAGACCAAAATTAACAGAAAATTGACGAGGTCGCAGCACTTAAGCGGCTTCAGTTCCGAAGTGTGAGTGGCCAACTCAGACTTTAGTACATGGTCGTAAACCTTGACATGCCAGGAGAAAAGGGTGCTAGTTTGGAATAGCTAGCGTACTGCATTTTGTAGAAAATTGCGAAACAAACTGCCAGTTTAGAGCAAGTCAAATTTCTGACGAAATAACTTAGCAACTAAAGGGTTAATTTGTTTTATTCCTCACATCAGTTCCTTCTCATCCAAACAAAGATGTATCCAGAAAGCGTCGAGTTTTGTCATTGATTCCAAGTGTTCGTTTACTAGTGTTTGTGTCTTTTCTTGTCGTTTTCTTTGCAATGATTTGGCAGTTATATTTCTCTTCATCGTCACCTCTTGTGGAATACCGGAGATACCTTAAAGAGGATTACTACACCGATCCCTTTCCCCTTTCTTCATCTCCAGTTTTTTCTGATCATCATCCCAAATACCCAATCAATTTAGTGCTGGTCCACCGAGACAACAAGAATCAAAGCAGCAAGGTATTTATTCAACAACAAGAGCTCTTGTTCCATGGAAATGTAGACGAACTACTTCAAGAAGAAAAATCTATGAAAATAGAAGAAATAGGATTATTAGATGGTGGAAGGACAGCAGCACGTTTTGTCCTCATAGAAGGAGACCCAGGAATAGGGAAATCAACATTGTGCTGGCAGCTGTGCAGGTTATGGAGAGAAGGCAAGTTACATCATGAGTGGGACCTAATGGTGATTGTTGAATTAAGAGATGAAGACACACGAAAGGCCAGTAATCTTTATGAGCTGTTCTACCACCCAAATGACGACATCAGGCAAGCCATTGAACGAGACATAAAGGAAAGAGAAGGAAAGGGACTACTCATATTTCTTGATGGATATGATGAAATTTCAGAATTCCAACGCGAAGAGTTTTTGGTCATTCGTCAAATTCTTACAAATAGGCTTCTTAGCAAGGCTACAGTTGTGGTTACTACCCGGCCAACTGCTACTTATAACCTACCTCCACAATTCATGCAACGCTTACAACAGTACATAAAAATTGCTGGTTTTACTAAAGCTGACATTCAGTCATACATCACTTCAGCATGTGAAGATGATCCACAATTGTTAGAGGACTTTCGTTCCTATGTTTCTAACAATTCCTTTATATTGTCTGTCATGTATAATCCTCTCCACTGTGCTATTGTAACAGAGATATACATCGATTGCTGGAAAAATGGACGGCAGGGGTTTGTTCCTAGCACATTAACAGAACTGTACCAATCTCTTGTCTTCAATCTTTTGAGACATAATATGCCTGCAAATTATTCCGCTAAGGAAACACTTCCTGAAGATATGAAAAATAAATTAATGATTTTAGCTGAGTTTGCTGCAAATGGACTGAAAAGTGGTCAATATGTATTTACTGAAGCTCCAGATGAAATGCTTGGTCTAATGGTTCCTGTCAAAAAGTTAAAAAAATTTCAAGAAGGTGATTTAACATCCTACATGTTTCTACACCTCACCCTACAAGAATATTTAGCAGCTCTATACTGGTACAAACATCCTGATCAACAACCAACTGACTTAATGGAACCATCTATAATATATTCGGCCTATAGGCAACATAAATATCACAATAAAGGTAGCTGGCCTGTTGTGTTGTTTATGGCTGGTCTCACAAAGCTCAAGTCATTTCCATTTGAGTGTGTGACGTCTAGATATAGTGGTAATGTTTTAATATATCAGTTGCTTCTTGAAGCTCAATCTCCTCGACTAGTATCTGAAGTTTTCACTAATAAAAGTTTAAGTGATACACATTTATATTTAATTTCATCAGTGGAATGTCATGCTTTAGCCTACTGTATTGTTAACAGTGGAAATACTACCACATGGATATTAAACTTTGATACATATAATATTATGCATAAAATGGCTGATAATTTGCACAATTTCATTGGAACTAACTGGGATGAGACAAGTGGTCCATCAATTGAGTTGTGTTTTCGATGTCAATGTAACAGTTCTTCTTCGCTTTATGATGATCGTTGTTGTTCTGATTTAGACAGCTTCTTCATTCATTTCTTTCCCTTTACAAAGTCTGTATCTGCACTTTTATTTCTATTAAAACTGCCCACTGAGCCGTTTTTCAATATATTAAAGTTAGTTAGTTCTAGCAGCTTTCCAAATCTAAAGACCTTGTTTTTACCCTTCAAGATTGAGCCACATCATCAAGCTGTGTTGGAAAAATTTAAACTACCAAAAACACTTGTATCTATTACGATTCAGTCTTCTCTTGGTGTGCTGCTTTCCAACTTAAATCAGTTGAATGAACTCCACATTAAAGAAAAAGACAAGTAAGTTAAAATTTCTCAATAATAGTGCCCTCAGGTTTTAGTTATCACATACCTATCAGTCATGCATGGTATCCAGTGCAATCAGTAATTTAGTGGACACTCGGTGTTCCATTGAGAAAAAATGTAGGTTTCATGTTAGAAAAGTTTGCTAAGTAATATTCATAAGCTTATCAAAATTAGAACTGACGCTGTTGTAACACTTTGTAAAAACTCTAAATTTTGGTCTATTAGGGAGGCACGGTAGTGACTCCCTATGTAGGGTTGAACGGAAAAACAAGATGGCGGCTACATACACGGTATTAGCGTTCAAACGCTGATATTTCGCCTGCATGGTGATGAATTTTCTACGTCCAAAGATACTTAGATCTGCTTTCTGGCGTTGCCCCATCTTACAGCAGCAAAGAGATTGCTCGAAACGGTCACTAAAGTGACGAACCTGGAAACGGTGAAATCGTGTTCGTCATCTTCGTTTTTTCTTCTTTCTTTCTTTAATTCTTTCTTTCTTGGCTTTCTTCTTCAACTCAGTCGCCTAGCGCCTTTACGCGAGCAGTGCCGAGACCAAAACACCCGCGGACAGTAATGACATTACTCTGGCAGGTGCCTTTTGAACTTTGTTTTTAGCGAAACGGCGATATACATTCTGCGAGTTCTCGATAGGATCACCATTCTGCGCTTGCCAGATAATTATAACCGCCGTATAGTATAGGTCTATAAACAAGTGTGGGCGGGACTCGAATGCATGCTTGCATGCATGCGCTATGCGTAGGCGACCTGAAATACAATTATTTTTAGCTACAACTTTAAAATTGTTAATAATAAATAAAAGCCATCAACAACAGGAAAACTAAGCCAATGGTGGAAGCAAAGACGGCTCGGTGCATGCATGATATTGAACTGCACTTCACTGAATAAGAAAAAAGGACACAAACAAGAAAATAAAAGGATTTCTATCGAAATCAAAAGGATGTAGGGTTATGAAATCTACCACTGGTCCACAATGTAAACTAACAAGGAACAAGCATGGAATGGTAACACGACTGACTTGCTAACAGACCATAGATCCTACATCAGTGGCTGTACATAAGAATGCAAGTCAATCAACGTATGTATGAAAATGCTGCCATTGAGCTTTTACCTCAGTTACAGGCTTATTTTGGGTTTTGAGCAAATTTGCATAAAAAATTAGTACAATGACAGGCTACAGCTCACCAACTTTATAGCAATCACATTTTTATTATTAATAAAAAATTGCCTCTCTAGATTATAGCACTGAATCAGCGATCACATGTAACACAACTGCGCAAGACGACGCTAATACAAATGTATAGGACTGTCTGTCCATGTTCATTTCGGTCAACATAAAGGCTCATAACTCGGGAGAGATGAGATTTGCATTATAAAAAAATCAGCTCATTTCAGTGGCTAAGAATAGCTAAAAATCATAAATAATACTGGTAAAGAACACATTCCTGCTATAAGGTAAGCTTGAGTACTAAAATTCGTGGTATTCCCGTTGCTGCTGCTACCAGCTCAACGTATGGCCTTTTTAGTTGCAATGTGTTATTTTCTTTTGGAATAAACTTTGCTGCTGTGATGAGCTGATTTTTATCGCCTGCATGGAGTTATGAACCTTTATGTTGGACAAAGTAATTGTAGGTAGACTATGGTGACTGTTTGTTTACACTCTCATACCAAAGTGTACTAACATAGTTCAAGCACAGAGTCAGTATAGAGTTAATTTTCTTTTACCAAGGATTGCTTGACTTGTCTGAAATAAATAGTATCTCATGATCAGTCAGAAGGCTATGATACAGAGATTTTGCAAGACAGTTGTAGTTCAGCCAAACAACGGGAGCCCGTTAAGGGCTCTTGCAAACAATCGTGAATGCAGACAGCTTCACAATACTATTTGTGCTTGAGTGTGACATGTGAAGACAGTCTGGTAGTATTCGATGGATCAAAATTTAGCTTTATGTTTTAATCAAAGTATGGATGTACTGATAGTGACCAGACATAAAATTAAATTTATGTCAGGGCGAATGTTACGTTGCGCTAAATGCAAATGTGTACAATTTGCAGAATAATGTGTGTCTTGCACATGAAGAGAGTAATCTTGTGCTATTTTTATTTATAGCTAGTAAACTTTTATCTTATTGTCTGTATTACTGTAGCGACTACATGTGCCAATCACTCATCAAATTCTCTGGAAAAAAGCTAAAGGTACTTGAAATAAAAACACTGAGACCATATTATCATTTCTTTACTGATCTGTGTCTGGAAAAAATTACTAAGTTGCTCAGTTATGGTCTTGAACAGCTAACTTTTCGAAGGTATAACATCTCTGACAGTTCATTTGATGAACTCAATGCAGCCATAGCAAGTAGTCAACTTAAACGACTGAATTATGATAATTATCTTACTATTGAAAAGGCTAAGTCACTGGCGAGGTTGTTGACTCAGACTGCAACGTTGGATAAAGTTTCAGTAGGACATTGTGGATGGACTTCAATAGGACTCGAGCATGGAATTAGCTGCGATATCAATGTTGTTAAAATATTAGTTGATGCAATGAAACACAGTCGTGTGAACAAACTCCATTTGAGAGTTGATGTGAACTGTTCACAGGTCTTTTTAATTCTTGAACCCAGACTTACTTTTGGCTGTTATTTATGAACAATCATGATGAATGTTTATAATGTGTGTGCATAATTATTTTACAATAATGCAATACAAAATCATACGTAATACTGAATCTTCCAAGTTGTTTAATTGTGTATAGTCTTCTTACATGTACATATACACCAACAAAATTATTCTGTGTGTATGTACTTATGTTGTTGGTTTTTGTTGTTTTATTTTTCTTTTTTATTTCTGTATACTTTGCCATGAATTATTTGCTAACCCTTTTGTTATTTATCTATTAAATTAATTTTTAAAACAGTTACCCAGCCCTGACAGATATTGTATAGAACAAAAGAGAGATTACGGTAGACCTGGGAATTTCGCGTATCCAAATTTTGTTCTATCAAATTTTCGGTGTATCTAATTTTCGTCGCTAGCTTGAGTGCGGCAATAGTGCACATTGATTAAACCAATGCGAGTAAAATTTCGTGTATTTAATTTGGATGAACGATAAAAATATTTTTAAACTTCCAAATTTACGGTAGCAGGAATTTACCTTAAACATCATCATTAGTGATAAACATTCTATTAAATGTATTTTGAAGGACATTTTCAGTATAATCTACATTACCAAAACAATACATCTACTATAGCACTGTCAGTAGCTACATACACATACATGCTGTGTTCACTAACTACCAAAATGTTTGGAATACGGCATTTCATGAGAAAACCCTCTGCAATATGAATGACAACGCTTCCATGAGACAAGACTGAGCTTGAGGAAGCTTTCCATTCATCATAGCAGTGAGTATCTTGGGGAGGAAGAGGATCAACTGACAAGCTGTGACAAAGACGAGGAACAGAGTCACCATTACTGCATTTGCTATCGGTTCCTGCTCGCTCAAAAGGAAGATGATGCCAATGGAAACAGTGAGGAATATAGTGATTACCATGACTGCCAGCATCAAGACCACCTGACCAGTATTCTTGTAGTTCTTCATCTTTATTTTGCGATTACGAAAGCTCAAATAAAACACTGACAAGAGAAATACAGTAGTGTAGAGGGCTGCCAGAATCAGGAATATGTAATGACTGGTTGGTTTGATTCTAGTGTGGACCTCGATCAAAGGAAGGCTGCCTTCAAAGAATCTGTAGTAATAAGAAGAGTACATAGGTGGCTTCAGACGAATAAAGACAACAAGAACAATGTTGGGAAAGAGAGATAGTGACAAGATGGTGAGCAATAGTGGAAGATTGTTCCATTGATTACCAAGATCCTTGCTCCAGCATGTGAAGATACAACAGACTCGCAATTGTTTGATAAACAATGTGATGAATATTAGACTGATCCCGTTTATAATCAACATGTAATTAGCAATTGCCATTGCAGTAAATACTTCAGGTGAAAGAACAAAGCTCCCAAGTGTAACGAGTTGAAGAGCAGCAACACAGAAGAGGTAGCATCCAGCAAACATGAGCAAGCTGAGGAAGGGGCTGGTAGCCTTGATAACACTATGATGTCTGTAGCAGAGGTAGAGAATGAGTTGTATTGTAGTGAAGATGATGACACCACCGATGAGAATGAACAGGACAATAGCTATAGGACGTGAGATGAGAATACACTTGTATACTCGAGGTACTGTGTCACTTGGTAGATCAGTAGAGTTCAGGTTGACATGAAAGTCTAATGGATGAAGAGGATCATATATACCAACTTGTTTGTAAGTATCATTGTCTAGTATCCAGAACACTTCTATAGGAGTAGACACAGCACGATACTGATTGAACTCAATCCAACCACTAGCTCCTTGAAACCTTGATTGATTCAACCAATCTTCAATTACAGCAGTAATCTCAGGCTGTCCAATAGTGTAGTCATCAATGGAGAGATTTCTGTTCTTTAGTTCTGGAAGAGAATTATTCACAGCCAGTGCTAAAGCCCAAACTTGATCATAATAGTAAGTCTCCAATTTTACACGACCTGATAGTGCTTTCTTTTTATGCAGTGCTTGAACTTTGGCTGAAACTTCTGAGAAGGTTTCATTTGACACAAGATATGTGTTGTCTGATTCACCAGTAGTTTTGGTATATATAGTAATATGCCTGTACGTAGCTTGAGAAGTAACATATCCTTTACCAATAAGCCACTTTGGATTGGCCACATGTATCCAAGTGTAGTGTGGGTAGATCAATCGATGCTGATAAGCAAGTGATGCTAAAGCCCTAGTCTGCCTTCCATTAAGTAGTTTGACAAGCACACCTGTCTCCTTGGACTTGATATTCGAAATCACAGCATCTAGAAAATATGCTTTATTCCCACCTATTCCCATGCTGAATGCTACTGACTTGTTACTCGATAGTTTGATCTTTTGCTCAACATCTTTTGCAAGCCCTGTGAACAATGGTGACTCAATATTGTACACTATACCTACTCTTGTCCAGTTGAACTGATCCATGATAGCCAGTATTGTGTCAGTGTAGGCAATGGCAACTCCTCTAAATCGCCACAAGTGAGAAAAACGTTCGTTCTGTAATTCAAATTCTGGAGAAGTGGCTTTGGACAACTGTATGAGATCAAACCCTTTATGACAAGCTACTGGAGATATTTTTGAAGTCTGCGTTGCACACTGCAGTCCCATGACAGCAACAACTGGACGGCATGGCGGGTTCACTGTGTGTTTGACTAAGTTACTCAGTCCAATACCTGCATGTAACGATGAGCAAATTTCAGTTGTGTCTTGAATTATCTCGATATGGTAGCCAGGAAGGATGTCACTACGATTGTTGATCTCCTCTTGAGCAACATTGGCTGCTAATAGATTATTTTCCGCATTACCATAATTAGCCAACAATGCCAGCAGGTACAATGGCTTGCTGTCTTCATTATCAGTAGAGCTTGGACAACTGGTATCACAATATTCGAGTGTTGCTAAGAAGAATAGTGGCAGGAGCCACTGAACGTTCATCTTGACAGAGAATGTCTGTGAAGAATCACTAATTTTGCACCTGATTCCGTCATTAGTACTAACTGTGTTCAAAGGATCAAAACATCACACGAATGCATACTGAACATAGATAGTCAATTCAGTGGTAAATTTTACAATCAACAAGCACTGCTAGCTACTTATGTATCATCTCATTTGTTAATTTTATGTTCATAGCTTGCTGTTGTCATGGAAAACCAGCTATTATTCAGTTTATACTAATAAGTAACAACAGGGGCACATCGAACCAATGTACCATAAATAAATGTGGTAGCATTCATCAAATTTTGGTGTTTGCTGACACTACATTTTGACTGGTTGATCGTTTAATCTTCATAGCAGCTAGTAAGCATGATAATATTGAACAGTTTGTACATCGATTATCAGGACAGCTGTGGTCAAATAAAGTTTCTAGTTGTCCGAACAGCCCCATAGATGCGAAGAGCAAAAAGTAATATTTTACGAATTTCAACTGCCATAATCTGGAAGCACCAATTGCATTTTATTAGTGAAGGACAATGATAATTACAGCATAATCTACATGAGCAATACAAGATATCTACTATAGAACTGTCAGCAGCTACATACACATTAATGTTGTGTACATTGACTATGTACACTTTTTGGAATATGGCATTTCATGAGAAAACCCTCTGCAATATGAATGACGATGCATTCATGAGACTAGACGGAGCTTGAGGAAGCTTTCCATTCATCATAGCAGTGAGTATCTTGGGGAGGAAGAGGATCAACTGACAAGCTGTGACAAAGATGAGGAACAGAGTCACCATTACTACATTTGCTATCGGTTCCTGCTCTCTCACTAGGAAGATGATGACAATGGAAACAGTGAGGAATATAGTGATTACCATGACTGCCAGCATCAAGACAACCTGACCAGTATTCTTGAAGTTCTTCATCTTTATTTTGCGATTGCGAACGCTCAAATAAAACACTGATGAGAGAAATACAGTAGTGTAGAGGACTGCCAGAATCAGGAATATGTAATGACTGGTTGGTTCGATTCTAGTGTGGACCTTGATCAAAGGAAGGCTGCCTTCAAAGAATCTGTAGTAATAGGAAGAGTACATAGGTGGCTTCAGAGGAATGAGAACACCAAGAACAATGTTGGGAATGAATGATAGTGACAAGATGGCGACCAATAGGGGAAGATTGTTCCATTGTTTTCCAAGATTCTTATTCCAGCATGTGAAGATGCGATAGACTCGTAATTGTTTGATAAACAATGTGATGAATATTAGACTGATCCCGTTTATGATCAACACGTAATTAGCAATTGCCATTGCAGTAAATGCTTCAGGTGAAAGAACAAAGCTCCCAAGTGTAACGAGTTGAAGAGCAGCAACACAAAAGAGGTAGCATCCAGCAAACATGAGCAAGCTGAGGAAGGGGCTGGTAGCCTTGATAACACTATGATGTCTGTAGCAGAGGTAGAGAATGAGTTGTATTGTAGTGAAGATGATGACACCACCGATGAGAATGAACAGGACAATAGCTATAGGACGTGAGATGAGAATACGCTTGTATACTCGAGGTACTGTGTCACTTGGTAGATCAGTAGAGTTCAGGTGGACATGAAAGTCTAATGGATGAAGAGGATCGTATATACCAACTTGTTTGTAAGTATCATTGTCTAGTATCCAGAACACTTCTATAGGAGTAGACACAGCACGATACTGATTGAACTCAATCCAACCACTAGCTCCTTGAAAGCTTGATTGATTCAACCGATCTTCAATTATAGCAGTAATCTCAGGCCGTCCAATAGTGTAGTCATCAATGGAGAGATTTCTGTTCTTTAGTTCTGGAAGAGAATTATTCACAGCCAGTGCTATAGCCCAAACTTGATCATAATAGTAAGTCTCTAATTCTACGCGACCTGATAGCGCTTTCTTTTTATGCAGTGCCTGAACTTTGGCTGAAAATTCTGAGAAGGTTTCATTTGACACAAGATATGTGTTGTCTGATTCACCAGTAGTTTTGGTGTATATAGTGATGTGCCTGTAAGAAGTTTGAGAATTGGCATATCCTTTACCAATAAGCCACTTTGGATTGGTCACATGTATCCAAGTGTAGTGTGGGTAGATCAATCGATGCTGATAAGCAAGTGATGCTAAAGCCCTAGTCTGCCTTCCAGTAAGTAGTTTGACAAGCACACCTGTCTCCTTGGACTTGATATTTGAAATCACAGCATCTAGAAAATATGCTTTACTCCCAGCTATTCCCATGCTGAATGCTACTGACTTGTTACTCGATAGTTTGATCTTTTTCTCAACATCTTTTGCAAGCCCTGTGAACAATGATGACTCAATATTGTACACTATACCTACTCTTGTCCAGTTGAACTGATCCATGATAGCCAGTATTGTGTCAGAGTAGGCAGTGGCAGCTCCTCTAAATCGCCACAAGTGAGAAAATTGTTTGTTTTCTGTTTCAAATATTGGAGATACAGCTTTGGACAACTGTATGAGATCAAACCCTTTATGAGAAGCTACTGGAGAAATTTTTGAAGCCTGTGTTGCACACCCTGGTCCCATGACAGCAACAACCGGACGGCATGGCGGGTTCACTGTGTGTTTGACTAAGCTACTCAGTCCAATACCTGCATGTAGCGATGAGCAAATCTCAGTTGTGCCTTGAATTATCTCGATATGGTAGCCAGGAAGGATGTCACTGCGATTGTTGATCTCCTCTTGAGCAACATTGGCTGCTAATAGATCGTTTTCTGGATTATCATAATTAGCCAACAATGCCAGCAGGTACAATGGCTTGGTGTCTTCATTATCAGTAGAGCTTGGACAACTGGTATCACTATATTCAAGTGTTGCTAAGAAGAATAGTGGCAGTAGCCACTGAGCGTTCATCTTGACGGAGAATGTCTGTGAAGAATCACTAATTTTGCACCTGATTCCGTCATTAGTACTAACTGTGTTCAAAGGATCAAAACATCACACGAATGCATACTGAACATGGATAGTGAATTCAGCAGTAAATTTTACAATCAACAAGCACAGCAACTTATGTATCATCTAATTTTTATGTCCATAGCTTGCTGTTGTCAAGGAAAACCAGCTATACTCGGATTATAACTCATTAGTAACAACAGGGGCACATTGAACCAGTGTACCATAAAGAAATGTGCTAGCATTCATCAAATTTTGATGTTTGCTTACGCTAAAATTTGACGGGTTGATCAATTAAACTAGACTAGTCTCTATAGCAGCTAGTAGGCTTGGTATATTGAACAGTTTGTAGGTGTCCGGACGGCCCATAGATGCAAGAAGCAAAAGTTGCATTTTTTACAAATTTAAACTGCCGTAATCTTGTTATAACTGGAAGCACCAATTGCATTTTATTATTGAAGGACAATGAAAATTACAGCATAATCTACATGAGCAATACGAGATATCTACTATAGCACTGTCAGCAGCTACATACACATTAATGTTGTGTACATTGACTATATGCACACTTTAATTTGGAATATGGCATTTCATGAGAAAACACTCTGCAATATGAATGACGATGCATTCATGAGACTAGATGGAGCTTGAGGAAGCTTTCCATCCATCATAGCAGTGAGTATCTTGGGGAGGAAGAGGATCAACTGACAAGCTGTGACAAAGATGAGGAACAGAGTCACCATTACTACATTTGCTATCTGTTCCTGCTCTCTCAATAGGAAGATGATGACAATGGAAACAGTGAGGAATATAGTGATTACCATGACTGACAGCATCAAGACCACCTGACCAGTATTCTTGAAGTTCTTCATCTTTATTTTGCGATTACGAACGCTCAAATAAAACACTGATGTGAGAAATACAGTAGTGTAGAGGACTGCCAGAATCAGGAATATGTAATGACTGGTTGGTTCGATTCTAGTGTGGACCTCGATCAAAGGAAGGCTGCCTTCAAAGAATCTGTAGTAATAAGAAGAGTACATAGGTGGCTTCAGAGGAATGAGGACACCAAGAACAATGTTGGGAATGAGTGATAGTGACAAGATGGAGGCCAATAGAGGAAGATTGTTCCATTGTTTACCAAGATTCTTGTTCCAGCACGTGAAGATGCGATAGACTCGCAATTGTTTGATAAACAATGTGATGAATATTAGACTGATCCCGTTTATGATGAACACGTAATTAGCAATTGCCATTGCAGTAAATGCTTCAGGTGAAAGAACAAAGCTCCCAAGTGTAACGAGTTGAAGAGCAGCAACACAGAAGAGGTAGCATCCAGCAAACATGAGCAAGCTGAGGAAGGGGCTGGTAGCCTTGATAACACTATGATGTCTGTAGCAGAGGTAGAGAATGAGTTGTATTGTAGTGAAGATGATGACACCACCAATGAGAATGAACAGGACAATAGCTATAGGACGTGAGATGAGAATACGCTTGTATACTCGAGGTACTGTGTCACTTGGTAGATCAGTAGAGTTCAGGTTGACATGAAAGTCTAATGGATGAAGAGGATTGTATATACCAACTTGTTTGTAAGTATCATTGTCTAGTATCCAGAACACTTCTATAGGAGTAGACACAGCACGATACTGATTGAACTCAATCCAACCACTAGCTCCTTGAAACCTTGATTGATTCAACCAATCTTCAATAACAGCAGTAATCTCAGGCTGTCCAATAGTGTAGTCATCAATGGAGAGATTTCTGTTCTTTAGTTCTGGAAGAGAATTATTCACAGCCTGTGCTATAGCCCAAACTTGGTCATAATAGTAAGTCTCCAATTTTACACGACCTGATAGTGCTTGCTTTATATGCAGTGCTTGAACTTTGGCTGTAAATTCTGAAAAGGTTTCATTTGACACAAGATATGTGTCGTCTGATTCACCAGTAGTTTTGGTATAAAGAAAAATGTGCCCACGAGCATTCCTTGAATTTACGTATCTTTTTAAGCCAATGAACCATTTTGGATTGGTTACATGTATCCATGTGTAGTGTGGATATACTAACCCATGACGAGCAGTGTATGATAGTAAAGCATCGGTCTGTCGTGGACTTAGTAATTTAACAAGCACGCCCGTCTCTTGACTTTTGATGTTCGAAATCACAGCATCTAGATAGTATGCTTTAGTTCCTCCTATTCCCATGCTGAATGCAACTGACTTGTTACCAGATACTTTGATTTTTTGTTCTATATCTTTAGCAAGCCCTGTGTATAGTGAAGACTGAGTACCATAGACTATACCTACTCTTGTCCAGTTGAACTGATCCATGATAGCCAGTATTGTGTCAGAGTAGGCAGTGGCTGCTCCTCTAAATCGCCACAAGTAAGAAAAACGTTCATTTTGTAATTCAAATTCCGGAGAAGTGGCTTTAGACAGCTGTATGAGGTTGAATTCTTTATGGCTAGCTACAGGAGACAGTAATGCAGTTTGTGTTGCACACTGTAGTCCCATGACAGCAACAACCGGACGGCATGGCGGGTTCACTGTGTGTTTGACTAAGTTACTCAGTCCAATACCTGCATGTAATGATGAGCAAATTTCAGTTGTGTCTTGAATTATCTCGATATGGTAGCCAGGAAGGATGTCACTGCGATTGTTGATCTCCTCTTGAGCAACATAGGCTGCTAATAGACCATTTTCCACATTACCATAATTAGCCAACAATGCCAGCAGGTACAATGGCTTGGTGTCTTCATTATCAGTAGAGCTTGGACAACTGGTATCACTATATTCAAGTGTTGCCAGAAGCAAAACAAGCAATAACGGCAGGAGCCGCTGAACGTTCATCTTGATGGACAGAAAACACCACTTTTTTACACCTGATTCACTCATTAGTACCGGCTGTCCTCAAAGGAAAGTAATCTCGTGAATGCATACTATAGAGCAGTTTACTTACAGTAACATTAACTCAAGAATTACACCTATGCAAGATTTTTGAATCAACAAGCACAAGCAACTTATGTATTATGTTTGAGGTGATCGATGAAAAATTTAATTTTATTTAAACCATAAAAGAATTGAAGTGAAGACGAGTATACAGAAATGTAAAATGAATAATAGAACAATAAAAGCTAGTTCTAGTTGGTGTCACAGTATAGCAGGTTGTCAGGACTTGAGGAGAGAGCTAGATGCATTACTGGGTGGGTGTGGCTGTTTAGTTTTTGTTTTAGTCTGTTGTGATAACTGTTTCTTGAGTCCTTGAATATCAATCTGACAAGAAAAAAAAGTCAAAATTAGAAGCAGCTCTTGTACATCATAGCTACATTTATGTAGGAGTGTCTAAAGCAGACTGTACAGCTTCAAATTTTGTGGTCTAAAAATTTCGTGGGATTTGGACTTTTTGTGATCGACGATGTGGGTAGCATCTAGCAAAATACTCTAGCGCTTTACAGCATCGAATTCTAGTTTTCCTCGTGTGTAATAGGTAGAGAAAACAACATAGGAATGATCTCTTGGTGATACCAGCACACTGTAGAGCTGTCCTTGTTAATTTTTGATGAATTTGTCTCACTCACAAACTTCTTAGACCACAAAAATTTGGAGCTGTATGGTACGTGTATCAATCAGAAGAGGCTCTGCGGAATAGTGCTACATTGTATAACTTCTACTTTGTGACTTAAAATAGTAATACTATAGTTCTACTATACAATCACACAAGCTCGTATATCTGTGAAAAATTGTTTAGGAAGCTCCAGTGTTCTCGTTGGCCGCTGGGCCTTTTTGAGGGGGTCTCCCGCTTGGATTGTATAAATACTGCTATTTACCATGTAGAAAGGTGCCAAATGGAGCGATAATAATGTGGTTAACTACACCCGCCCACAAATTCCCCTTTGATTCAGGAGAACACTTGACAGCTTATTTCCGCATTTGAATGTTGGTACAGACCTTTGCATGTTGCTTGATAGCAGAAACTGTAAATGAGTGTTGAGTACTAGGCTAACTATGTTATAGGCCGCCACCCATTTCACAATCTCTGCTGTTGCAAAGGTCTTTACCAACATTCAAATGAGAAGTGACTATATCAAAGACATCAAAGTACTACTGCAAACACATCATGCTAGACCAGTGTATAATTTCGTGTTCCAATGAAGGCACTCAGGAAAAATACAAAATTTTCAATGTTCAGGACTTGAACGACTGGTTAGTGCTACAGTGTTCAGTTGTCCCATGAATTCTACTTACGGAACCAAAAAATCTCTGTTTACAGGCTCTCTTGGCATGATAAGCCCCTTACTAGATGTACTAATCATACCTTTAAATGTTCTACTTGTTCGTTGTGATTTCGTTGCATGGTTTGAAGTTTTTGACGATAGTCTTTATCTTTCTCTAAATTTTCAGCTCTTAGAGAACATATCTGAAGAGTGGTCATGACATAAGTACATCATGTAGAAGGCTACAAGGTTACAGTTTTATCTTTCTCGAGGAGTGCCTGATCCTTTTGTGAAATTTGTTTCTTAAGATTTGATGCCTGCAGAACATAACACCATAATTACAGAGAAATCAATGTTTGAAAACACCATGTTTCTAGCCTTGCAACCACTAGTCGATTTAGCATAAACTCATTGTGTGGCTGAAATGACTGTCACTCACTTGTTCTCTGAGTCGCTCGGTCTCTTGCATGAGCTCTGAGCTTAACGGATCTCGTGTATCCCTATGACAAAAAACAAAGGTACCATAGACATAACGTTGTGAAAACTAAACATGACAGTTGCAAGAGGAAGAGAGGAGAAGGCAGAAGAGGAAGAGTATGAGAACATTGGTAGAGGAGAAGCTTCTGTTCGTTTCTTCTTTGACCTTGATCTGAAAAAGGCACAAAATTATGTAAGAGAGAGAGAGAGAGAGAACCGATCAATCTAACTTAGGTGAAAATGATAACAGATCAATCACACAAGATGATACAGCTTCATCCACTCCTCCAAATACCTCTGTTCTTGCTCCTTCTTCGCCTTCTATCCCAAAAGCATCACGGCCGTCAAATAAAAATCATTTGCTTCGAAATCAGTGGTGATTTCATCAAATCGACAGAAAAAAATCTAACACTAAATCCAGTACAAACGTGCCTCGTACAAACTCAGCTCCAACAACGAGATCACCGGAAAAGAAGTTGATAATTATGCCGAAGAGCAGGAGAAACTGAGACTATTATGAGCAAGTTTTCCAGGCATGACTGTCCAAGAAAACAAAGAGATTTTCTCAACAATCCAAACAAGATAAATTAGAAGAGAAAAAGAGTGAAGAAGAAATTGGACGAAAGAAGGAAGAAAATGAAGGCTTAGTTATAGCAATGAAACATAGTCAATTGATAGCATTGAGTAGAACTAAAGAAAAGAAGTTGCCTGTGATCAATGAAGAAGAGGAGAAGAAGAGAATAGATGCAAGAGGAAGAAGTCGGAAGACAGAAGAGGTTGAGCAAGTTGCCAAAAAGGTTGATTCAGAGATTGCGAGTGCCGCATACAAAAAGTTAGTCAATCTTAAGTAATCCGAGGTGATCATAGTTTTTCTCTGTCTGCTAGGTGGTTGCATCAAAAGAACAAAGAAGCAGCAATCTATAAAAGAAAAATGCAGACGAATGTTTTTCAAAGAAGTTAAGGAACTCAAAGAGTCTATGTCAAAGAGGTGTGCAATGAATATCATTCACACATGAATCTGATTATCTATCATTGTGACTTTGTAGATTCAACGGTTTTTAGATTGAATCATATGGCTCACGGCAATATAATTGGCGAACTGGATTCTCTTGTACAACAATATTGAACTGATCACTTATACAAAGTACATGTATACACTCAATATTATAATCTGAATTATCTGATACAGTCAATACTATTAAGACTATACGATTATGCATTACAAGTTGCTCTATTAATTTTTGCACCAGCTATAGCAGTAGTAACACATCACTCTGCACCACACTGTAGACTTGTTGAACATCTTAGGACAGACCAGCTTGGTTAGAACGTACACCCATGAAACCAACAGGGCAAAGTTGACTATAGAAAGAATCTGAACAAAGTTAAGGTGACAGATCACATAGAACATGGTGCTACAACACAGTTGTACTATGTGTATTGAGATGGATACAGCTATTAAAAACACCTCCAGTCCTTTACTGAGTTTTTTCGGAGCCCCTGAATTGTCGTAGGGGTCGCTCACTCTGGAATCACACCAGTTGAACTTGAGTGGATTGTCTCTGTGCAGACCACTCGAGATCCATCCTTCATCACAAATGCAATGAATACCATCTTGATGACCGTGGTTACACACGAGTTCATACTCGCCAAAAGAAGATTTTGGTATTTTCATGCAGTCTCTTCACTCCCTCATACAGTCACACACTCTGTCTCACCATCAACTCTTCGACCAGGTTTGGCTCCAGGTCTGGGTAGTACTTTGAATTACGTAGAGCAGGGACTGATTCAGGAATCTCAGTATCAGACTCGACTTGTTTAAAGTAGTTCTCATTCATGATCCAGTCATAGTGAACACACACATTCTCATCCCAATCATAATACTGGAGAGAAAAAAAACACCAAATTCCTAACATCTGGAAACTAATATTAGACTTAAATATAGTATGTAGAATTTTAAACATGAAAAATTTCCTTATTATCAAAATTAACACTTGTGCAGTACTTGAAGAAAAATCGCACAGCACCCACGAAAACGTGACAATTGGTAAGTTTCAATGCACATGTATAGTGGGTATATAGTCTACTTGTCGTACCCCAGTAACAGTGATGCCGTCTTTTGATGATCTAGTGTTGCATCGTTCCACAGGTTCACACTTGCCAGTGCTGTTTCTGTAGAAGCTCCTCTTGCCCTTGTACTTGATAGCACAATCCACTGGAGAACAGTCACGATCAGGATCCTACAGTACATTAGCATGCTTTGACATGCCTCATGTTTGGTGCTTTGACTCGTCCTTACCTGATCAACCCCAGTACAGTTATCAGCAACAGTTGTGCCTGTATATAAAATTAATATTGCTACACTTACTGAAGAGTTAAAATAATCAGAACAAACCATTTGAAGCAGGAAATGTGTTGAATTCGATTGTGTGTTGCCATTCTTTTGTAGTAGAGCCCTCCGCAATAATTTCAAATGAGCAGTTACCAATCCTGTACCTAGCATACTACAGGAGAAGAGAAGACACCCATCATCAGCTCTAATACCAAATCTAGTTCAGTGCTACAATTACCAAATTTCTAAAAAGGAAGTTAATTCAAGCCGTAGAATTTTCACCTTCAGTAGCAAGATTAACAGAACCTGGTCTTCCCAGCTCCATGACCTAACAAGAAAACCGTGAGTTGATTTTACAAAGTTTTCTTTATTAAAGACGTACGCAACCAATAGTTTGAATACAATACATGCATGTATCAGTGCCAAACAGCATTGTGTAGGTATAGCTGTCATCTTGTAGGGATTGAATCCTTCATTGCGGAATTCTATATCTGCCATTATGCACACTGTCATCAGTTGTAGTTGTACTATAGTACTATACAGTTTACTTACAGAAATTGATTGCAGTTGCAAACTTCACTACTGCATCATGACCTGAAGTCTATAAAAACAATAGTAGTAGACAAAAATATATATGACATGACGGACTATACCAAGCTGCATCATGGGGCTAATTATTATCATCTCCCTATCAAAACATCGTTGTCAGCTTCTATCTTATTTTCTCCGTGACAGATATTTCCTAACAGTACAGACAGCAATGCAGTCATCCACAAAATCGCTTTCATCATTACGGTACTACCAGCTTTACTATCTAGCTAGAGAGTGGCATGAAAGAGGTTGTCTCCGTCAGGAAATGCCGTCACAGACGGATCTCCAGCCATCTGGGTCAGGTTATAATAATAATAATGGCAGATACATTAATTTTAATGCTTACCATGAGTGTCATGAGATCCTGTTGTAGTCGCTTGGTAACTGAGTGTCCATCTTTGGGGCCTGTCTGGCACGTTTCTTGTCTTTTGCGAGCAGGGCGTCCACTTGGGACAACATTTTGTGCCATTTTCTCTTTCTTTTTGAAACGGGACCTCGCTTTTCGCTTAGAAATTCAAAAACAAACTGGGTATTTAATAGTGACCAGGCCTGCCAACTCTCCCGGATTTCCCGGGAGTCTCCAGGTTTTGGGTTGTTCTCCAGGTCTCCCGGCGATATGTCAAATTCTCCCTGGCACAGAGAATCAAGCCTGTAGCAACTCACAGCAATGAATCAAGTAGCAACTCTTACAGCAGTTGTGAAGATCTAAAACTCCAGCATGTACAGTAGCTATAGCCTGTAGCTAGTATTATTACTAAGGCACTGCAAGGTGGGCGGAGTTAATTATTTTTTTAAGTTAATAAAAAACTTTAATAAAAACTAGGGCGTGGTTCTCACACGTGTGCTGGTACCAAAGGCAAAGCTAATATTCTCTGAGTTGATTTTCGAGTCAGTACAGTCACTGTATAATCACTGCTAGTATCCATTAGTAGTATATTAGCTGACTGGAACTGATTTGAGGAGTGACGATCATGGCTGATGCAGATGGGGATACGTCTACCAGCAGTAGCAATGACTCTGGCTGCAGTTACGCTACCGAAGAGGAAGATCAATCTATTGCTACACTACCCGTCAGTAAGAAGACAAAATACACTGGTTCATTCAAATACAAGACAAAGTTTTCAAAGGATCGGAATGGACGAAGGAATGGCCCTTTGTATCTGCAGTGCTGCATAAGCCTAATATGTTTCGCTGTAACATTTGTCAGAAAAATTTGAGCTGTGGACATCAAGGTAGTAAAGACATCAAGGAACACGTTGCCACACAAGCACACAGGAATTTGGCAAAACAGCTTAAAAATCAGCCAAAAATTTCTTTTTCTACTGAGTCAGATCCAGTGAAACAAAAGGTGATGACAACTTTATTAAAATTAATTTAAAATTATTGATGAACTATTATTGTAGGTGATACGGGCAGAAGTAAAGGTAGCAAACTTTTTGGTTGAGCACAATGTTCCTATTGCTGTGAGTGATCACCTGAGTCCGTTGTTCAGAGACCTGTTTCCTGACAACAAAATTGCAAAAGAGTATGGAAGCTGCAGGACCAAATCTACTGCTATGATCAACCTTGAAATTGCACCACACTTTCAAGGTGAACTTGCTTAAGTAACAATTTACAGTGCAACTTATTTTTCTCTCCTACAATTATTATAGCAACTTTGCTGGACATAATGAAGAGAGAGCCCTTCAGTTTAGCAGTTGATGGGTCGAACGATTCTGGAATAGAGAAACTCAATCCACTCACAGTCAGAATATATGATGCAAACCGGAGGCAAGTTGTGACATGCTTATTAGACATGTGCACAACATCAGGCAGAGATTGTGGCACTGCACAATCAATTTTTAATAAGATCGATTCTGTTCTGGATAAACACGAGGTTAAATGGAACCACTGCGTTGCATTTGGAGTAGACAACACCAGTGTTAATTTGGGAATACGTAACTCAATAATGACTCGAGTACAAGCAAAACACCCTAGTTGTTATTTCATGGGTTGCCCATGTCACCTAATTCACAACATAGCGTCCCGTGCTTCTGATGGTTTCCAGAAAGAGGTGAAATTTGATGTTGAAGATGTTTGTGTCGATGTCTATTATTGGTTCGACAAGAGCACCAAACGAAAAGGTACCTTCAGAGAATTTTGCTCATTCTGTGACACAGAATATCGCGAAGTTGTTCGATATGTTAGTGTTCGATGGTTAAGCTTGGAAACATCAGTGCACAGAATCTTGCAATTGTATGCTTCGTTAGTGAGTTACTTTAAGAGTGAAGAGGAGTCACAGGCAAGATTTCACAGATTGCAGGTGGTTTTTGAAGAGCCCATGACAGAGGTGTATCTCTTTTTTTATCAGTCTATCCTCCCAACATTCACTAGTATAAATCTTCTTTTGCAACGAGAAGACCCCAGCATATACTTGGTAGCTGATGCTTTGCACAATTTTTTGCAAAAAATACTAAGTAAGTTTGTAAAGATTGATGTTATTAGATCAAGAAAAGAGGATCTCACCAAAGTTCATTTTGTAAATAGAGAAAATCAGTTGGATGACAACCGGTTAGCAGTTGGTTTTATGACAAGGCAGAAAATGAATATACTTCTTGAAGAAGGTGATATTACTGATCGTCAATGTAAGTGTTTCTACAAAGGAGTAAGAGAGTTTTATGTGACAGCAGTTTCTCAGGCTTTGAAGACTCTACCCTTCAATGATTGTCTTCTTAATCATTGTAGATTTGTTAACTTTGAAGGCAGAAATGAGTGCACATTTGAGTCAGTAGAATATTTCTGTTCAAAATATCCTGATTTGCTGAATTTCACAGCTCCACAGATGGATTCTTTGGAAGAACAATTTCTACAATACCAGCTTCTAGACAGAAGTGAAATTCCACTTGATTTATGGAAAGAGGCAACAGTGTATGAAGTAGAAAACGAAGGACAAAGAACAAGCTACTACAGAATGGATGTCATATGGGGTCACCTTTCACTAATCAAAAATATCGACTCATCTTTTCGGTTTGCACTTCTCACAAAAGTAGCAAAGCTTATACTTACTATTCCTCATAGTAATGCGGGAGAGGAAAGGGTATTCACTCTAATAAAACTGAATCGAACACCAACCAGATCAAGTTTAAATACTGACGGAACTCTATCTTCGCTTATTCAAATAAAACTTGCTAACCAAGATTCTTGTATCGATTGGGAGCCTCCCACGGACTTGTTAAAGACAGCCAAAAGGGCGACAAAGGCATACAACGACCTGCATAAGAGATCGAATTAAGACATAATGTACATTGTACTCCTCGTTTTCTTTTCTCTATCCTGCTCTTATCCTGCTCTTGAATCTTCTGACATTGTATATTTCATTTTAGCAATCAATAAAATAATTTCAAAACATGTCACATGACAAGTACAATAATGACGTAGTAATGATACAATAATAATGACGTAATAATTAAAATTATAATGAATATTAATTAATTAACATGAATATTAATTAATTAACATGAATATTAATGAGCTCCAGGTTTTTTGAAGTTTGAGGTTGGCAGGCCTGGTATTTATTAGGCGGAGCAGTAAGTTAGAGGGTGGGGTCTGCCTGGAGAGCTAGCTAGCATGGCCGAAGACAAGGAGGCCTTGGAGTCAATGACTCCATTGATCGGAAATGATAGCGGTGACTACAACTACTCTGCAAATGAAAGAACCACGGACCTGAAGAAACTGATTGAACAACAACGAATTAAATCATCGTCTCAAGATACTACTAACATTTGGAGTAGCTGTTGTTGGCGTGGGTGTTGCTGTAGCACTTGGCTTTAGTGCTGGATTGCTAGGAAGACGTGAGAGTCTACCAAGCGATCCTTACCTTCGTGCACAAGCATTACTATCAAAATTTCCTGTTGCTGATGGGTTGGTGAGCCTCCTCGACGTTAATTTTATTTTATTAAATTTGTCACAGGCACAATGATTTGGCTGCTGAGCTCAGAAACCTTTTTGATAATCAGTTAAGCAAGATTGATTTGAGGCTCAATACATCAGACAGGAATTATGGTGAACATTGGCAAACAGACATACCAAGGCTACGAGCAGGCAAAGTTGGAATACAGGTAACCTAATTGTACATCATACCAAATGCTTTCACTAGAAAATTTAGTTTTGGTCAGCGTATGTACCCTGTGAGCCAAAATTTCAAGATATCACCAGAATTTTTGTGGAACAAATTGATGTTATCAGACGTTTTGTCAGCAATCGGAATTACTCAATGCACTTCTCTTTTGCCACATCTACTGCAGACATAGTAACTGCTTTGGCTCAAGGTCGCATTGCTTCCTTGATTGGTATTGAAGGAGGTAATGCAATTGACAATAGCCTGGCAATTTTGAGACAGATGTATTACCTTGGAGCACGATACATGACGCTCACTCATAATTGCAATACTGAGTGGTAGGTATAGAATAATTATTAATGTGTCATGATTTCAGTATTGATTTATAGGGCTGAAAGCTGTTGTGATTCTGAACCACTTGAAAAAGGACTAACTGAATTTGGAGAGGTCTAGAACTTAATACTACAACTTTTCATTTGTTTAATCCTTAATACTCTCTAGCATGTTGTCAAAGAGATGAACAGGCTAGGCATGATGGTAGACATCTCACATGTTTCAGAGAAAGTAATGAACAAAGTTCTGGATGTGACTCAGGCTCCTGGTATGATGGCAAAGATTATTATTTTCATTATTTTCCTTTTTATGTCTACAGTAATATTCAGTCACAGTTCAGCAAGGGCTCTTTGTAATGTCACTCGAAATGTACCTAATAGTGTACTTCGAAGAATCGTAAGTTATGATTGTCAAGCTCAATATCGATTTCTTACTGATTTCAGCCAAGCAATGGCGGAATTGTGATGGTGAACTTCTTTTCTCTATTTATAAATTGTAGTGAGTATTCATCTCTTGCTCAAGTGGCTGGTAAGTGTAGGTTATCATAGAGCTGGCTCATTTTAATTTCATAAACGGAACGATTAAAAATTATTAGCCCAATGGTGTATTCTACGTGATTAGTAGATATGATGGGAAGAAGGTGCTTCACAAGAGCTAGTGCTCTTTATATTATACATGTAACAGTGATTAACCCTTTAAGGCCTATAGCGGCTTTAGCCGCCATAATTGACTCCACCCACTCTAGACGTCATAAAAAGTGCAAAAAGTGCTCTAGAAAGGTCAAATCAAGTTTATTTGCAAAAGACGACTTTACCTGAAAAAACCACCTTTTTTTCGGCGCGCCCTCCCCACTAAAACGTACAGCACGGGAGGAATTTTAAAGGGGGGTGTCCCCCGTTAACCTGGGGTTCGAAGGGGCAGAGCCCCTCGCCACTTTTGGCATTTTTAAGGCTTCAGGATGCCCCAAAATGCATACTTGGGCATGGAATATGGTCTAAACTATGCTGTTTGCTCACCTGGACACCACCAGGTTTTTGTATCAGTCACAAGGGCTAAACGAAAACCAAAATTGGCTGAAAAATGACGAGGTCGCAGCACTTAAGCAGCTTCAGTTCCGAAGTGGGAGTGGCCAACTCAGAGTTTAGTACATGGTCGTAAACTTTGACATACAAGGAAACAACAGCGCTAGTTTGGAACAGCTAACGTACTGCATGTTGTAGAAAATGCAAGACAAACTGTCAGTTTAGAGCAAGTCGAATTTTCGTTGAAATAATTCAGTCACTAAAGAGTTAATCACCTTATAATCCTTCAACGCATATTTCATCCAAAACTGATTTTATATGACATTTAAAACACTTAGAGTTGATTTTCAACAACTTTGGAGCAATTCCAGCAAGATTTACAATTTTTGATGAAAACTCATTAATGAATAAAATTCAATGTGATCTCTCTTTCTCTACAGATCACATTGACTACATTAAGAAAATTACTGGTGTGAAACATATTGGCATTGGAAGTGATTTTGACGGTATTCCTTTGTAAGTAGGTGGTACTACATAATACCATGCCAACATGTACTATACTCCACTGACAGTACGCCAACTGGTTTATCTGATGTCTCAACGTTTCTTAATTTATTTGCTGAGCTAATCCAAAGATGCTACTCAGATAGTGAGATAGCTCTTATTGCTAATGGAAACTTACTGAGAGTGTTTCAAGAGGTAGAAAAGGTCAGTACTGTGGAAATACTGCATGCATGATGGTAATGATTTGTTTCCAGGTTAGTTCTGCTCAACAGATGATCAGGTCACCTGATGATACATTTGGTGATCCAATGCCAAGGAATTCAGAAAACAACTGACTCTAAGTTTTATTTTTCAAGATGTAAAAATACGTTTGATTATTGCTGTTGTTTCAGCAGTCACTAGGGTGTGATTATTGCTCAGTCACTAGGGTGTGATTATTGCTGTTGCTTCAGCAGTCACTAGGGTAACTGATATAGCTTATTTGAGGTATGAGCTGAGTGGCTAGGTCGTTGGTAGAAGCTGCTAGAATACCTCTTTTCATTACATCAAGTGGTTCTCCTATAAGAACAGGGTACATAATCATGAATAATAGATGAGGAACAGCTTCTACCTGTCGGATACATGGTCACTCCTCCTGCTTCTCTAACAATCAGCTCAGCAGCTGCTATGTCCCAGCAGTGAACACCATACTCTACGTAGGCATCATATGCTCCACAAGCTATCATACAGCAGTTGAGAGCAGCTGAACCCAGAGACCTCAAACTGAAAGTGCAACCATACTAGCTCATTTCCTACACATATCAACCCTTGTGCTCTGCAGCACTAGTCTCTTCTTACCCGTGAACAGGATTTGGTTCTGAGGTCAGTTTATAGAACGTCTCAACCTTTGGTTTTAGTACCTCTTCTGTACGTACACTACCCAGCTCTGCTGCAACTAAAGCTTTATTAATTTCTAACAAGAAAACAACAATGTAAGTAGTCAAACAAGAATTTGCCTACCTTTGCAGCTAGAGACATGGATTGGTTTATTGTTCATGAAAGCACCTTTGCCTACCAGTGCAGAAAACATCTGGTCTTGGATGAAATTATAGACCACACCCACCACTGGCTGTAACGCATGACAGATAATTACGGCAGCATTTACCACAAAGCATAAACACACCGTTTTATTCACAGCCAGTCCAATGCATACAGCACTGTGAGGAAAACTAAAGAGAGAAAGAAAAATCACATTGTATCAAATGAAGCTTGTTACACCTGTGCACAAAGTTACACGTCCCATCAATAGGATCGATCATCCATGTCGGCTCATTTGTGTATTCTATCTTTTTCTCAGATGATTCCTCACCAATAAAGCTTGACAATAAAGAAAAGCTTGTAACATTCCAGATACAAAACACTAATGCCCATAGGCATGCAAACTCACCGATGAGTTGGATATTTACTGCGTAGTGAAGATATCACAAATTCCTCCACTTTTTTGTCCCATTCTGTAACCAGATCTGCTGAGGACTCCTTTGTATCGACTACTTTCAATTTTGAGTACCCATCCAATGCAATCTATAGTATAATAATAATTAGGTTAAGTTTTTTAGAGCATTATCAATAGTCCCGCGAGACTACATTATCAGGCCCTTGATTATTATTGTAGTGCATTAAGGGTGCAGACTAGCCTCGTCCCCAGGCTCTCTGTTCCGTCAGAGAGCCTGGTCTCTAATCTCACGTGAGCGCACCCAAAAAAGTGCAAATATTAATGAGCGTGGGTGTAATAAACCGCACGCCCACGATGCTTGATGTCGGTCTTACTAGTAGTACAGTAGATTCAGTGCCTAAAACGTGCGTGTGGCGTAGCTTTCCAAGTCTCTTTGTGCTGGACATCGGAAAAGCTTCCTTGATGAAGCCTAGCTGACGACTAGGTCATTGTACGTACGGTGAGGAAAGTGTAGCTCGATATCGTCCTTCAGCGTCTGGTACTTTACCCGTTTCGACGGAGTAGGAACATCCCCAGTAGCTGCTTCCTCATAGTGGCTCTTTAGCCATTTAGATTCATCTGACGGCTCCGCGGCCATCCCGAACGTGATGCTACAGACCTTGATCGCCTCTGACAGCAAGACTGTGACGAACCTACGCATGTGCGTGGGCAGGTTGGGTCGAGAGCGTTGATCGTGCCCACGCACACTAATCACCTGTCTACCACCTGTCTACCCCACGTGAGATAAGAGACTAGGCTCCCTGACGGAACAAAATTCCGAGAGGGGTGGAGCCTGGGGACGAGGCTAGGTGCAGACCCTAACACCGTTAACTTATTCAGGAATGTACAAGTTGGACATTATTACACACCACAAATGATATTCACTGTTTATACAAGCACATTAACAATACTAATGAGTGACAGTAGCCAGGCAAGATCACGCACAATACATTCCTCAATATAACTCTGTCTGTGGCCTTCAGAATAGACCCAAACTTGGATATATATTATGACTATTAGCGACCAGATAAAGACCTTAACGTAGAGTTTTTTTTTTAATAAACACACTCTGAGTAGGAAAACTACGAGGTAAGCAGCTCATAATCGCACTTTCAAGCACAATACACGAAAAAGCTCTACGTTACTGCCTTCGCCTTGTTGAAGTACGTATATATCCCAAATCTGAATTTCCACTGCCTGAGTGAACGAAAGTTTTATTAGCCTAAGCGTTGTATCTAGCCGCGCCCGTCACGTTTCCGTCTGGCACTTTCAGCGCTCATAGTTTGCAATGTGTACAGCCTTCGCCAGTCTTGTAGCATAGGTCTTTGGTTTCTTGGAATATCAGCAGTAGTTTCTGAGATACAGTCCCCTAGCAACCAGCCAAAAATACATGCGTGGGCGTGACACTGCACCCTTAATCCATTATGTATGCATACTGGGAATGTTGATATACATGTAACTTACAATATCACACTCAACAATAGCACAATATACTTTACCTGCCCTGCCTCGCGTGACACCTTCAAAGCAGTCTCATAAAAATCTTGAAACTCTACACCGGTCGCCATTCTAGCCGCTAAGGTCCTTGATTGTACAAAACCAGGGGGTACGACAAGCTAATTTATTCTGACGTAATGCTGACGTTGCGTCACGTAGTCAATGATTTAGTAAACCAGAATACATTGCGTCTTTCCTGGTCTGCTACGCCTTTAGAGGACAATTTGACAGGTAAGTATGTTGCTAAATGGATTCTACTGCCCAAGACCTTTCGTTTAAGCTACCGTACCCCACCCGTACCTCTTTTAGTTTTTGCAGTACAGAGAGCTGAAGATAAAGAATTGGTTGGCAAAATTATTCACCCAAGAAAGCACCAACGTGATCAAATCAGCATTGCTATCATTCTAGAGCATCATTCGGTTAATAATGTAAATAAATTTCGGCTGTGGCGCACAAACTCTGGCTGCAATACGCACAAAATGTTGTCCAATCACTGTAACAGCTAGCCTCGTCCCCAGGCTCTCTTCTAGAGCCTGGTACAAGTTGCACGCGCATGCGCTAATTATCTACGCAACTCAGCGAGAATCCTGAAACGTATATCGGAAAAATATCCGTATAGGGCGTGTCTCAAATACTGAAGTGCTCGAGAGTATACTAAAGACACGTTTTTCGATGGCTACTATGCTGAACTGTCGACTGTGCCGCAATCCCAGCAGTGCATACACTTGTAAGCGACTGTTTACTACTGCGGGCATCCGTGATCGTTGGACTGACCGAATCATTGAGCTTCTCGAAGTTCCGGTGACACGAGGCGATGGGTTACCAGCTCAGATATGTAGCAGCTGTAGTACCAAGGTGCGCACAATCGAAGACTCTCTTGAGTGTTTACTGGAGATGCGCCAGTCACCTGGATTACCTGGATTAACAAAAAGCACTCACAAGCTTTCAAACGAAAAGGAGCTGTACAGCAAGATGAAGTCAATTTGGATGATCAAGAAATTGATACGGATGATCAAGAACTTGATATGGATGACAGACTAGTTAGTGACGTCACTTTGTTGACAAAAGTATACTAGCTACAAGTCTAAATAATAATAATTGTATATTATTTGTCACTTTTACAAACATCACAACAGAGAGTTTTATCTACGTGCATAGGTTCGGCAGCAAAGGTATGATCAAAGTAACTGAGTAGCTGAACACGTCGACATGTGCTTGTGTTTTCTAGATAATGCCTTACCGCAGCAATTTCTTTGTCTCTGTTTGTCTTTAATTCCTTTTTGAGAGGAGCATCAGCTGGCTTCCAGTACACTACAGACAAAGCTTGCTCTCCTGACCGACCAGCTCTACCACTCTCCTGCATGTAGTCTTCCATACTGTGAGGTGCTCCATAGTGGATGATGTGATTCACACCAGCCATATTTACTCCCATTCCAAGTGCGACAGTAGCAAATATAACACGAACTACACCATTCGAGTCACTCAAACTAGCAAGAATGGCAGTTTTGTTGTCTTGAGGAGTATGTGCATGAAACATGCCATACAAACGATTACTAGCTACATGCTCTGAAGTTGGTGAATAGTATGATTTATCTTGCAAAGCATCAAGAAAATACTCATACAGATTAGCGCACATATTTAAGGAGCGACAATAGATGATGATGCGCTCAGCTTGAATATTGCTCACTTTGAGAGATTGAACAATGTAATCGAGATTAGAAAGTTCAGTACGGACTTTCACCTCATAGAAAATGTTAGGACGATTTGGAGAAACAGATACACTTGCACAACCAGTCATGTCTAGTTTTTCTACAATCTCCAGCTTCACCGAAGCAGTAGCTGTAGCTGTCAACGCAAGAAAAGGTGTACCTGATGGAACAAATGCACGCAGTTCGTGTATTCTCCCATAGATTGGTCTGAATGTACTGCTCCTAAAAGAATAATAACAATAACTTTAAGTACAATATGATAATCTCTATACCATTTTGATACACAGTGGGCCTCATCTACTGCAACAGCGACCACATGTGTAGAGTATGGTTCTTCTTGCAACATCTCCCGCCACCTTGCACCGCCAAGAATAGCCTCTGGAGCACCAAACAGCAACTTGTACCTTCCGTCACTCAACTCGCTGTCCTTTGCAAGCAGATTGCTGCATCCTTGGTAAGCACCTGATGTGTTTCCGCTTAAAATTGCAGCTGGCACACCTCTTGCTTTCAAACTTTGGACTTGATCAATCATCAAGGACACTAACGGAGATATCACGAGGACTACACTGCTGTCTGTACCTAGTTTACTGTCAAAAACGTAGGGTAGAATCTCGTAGCACAATGATTTGCCATAGCCAGTAGGGAGCCAAATGAAAACGTCATGCTTGTCATACACATACCGAACAGCCTTACTCTGATGATCCTTCATTCGAATATCAGCTTTACCAACACGTTCAAGGCCATACGAAATCGCTCTGGTAAACTTCTCCTGACCAGTGGCGGATCTAGGGGGGGCCAGGGGGGGCAAGGCCCCCCTAAAATCTTGTCCGCCATTTTATTATTTACATCTCACGCGTCACATCTGGCTCGCTATACTATACTAGACAGGCATAACGCCAGAGCATCTCGATCCAAGCGCTTGAAAAGTGCAAGCGATCGACGATCATGCTTAGCGCGCGTACATCATCAATGAATAACAATAAAATCGATCGATTTTAATGAATAAATGAATATTAATTAGCAAAAATTTTCGCTGCCCCCCCCTATTTGCTAATCCTAGATCCGCCACTGCTCCTGACTATCCATTTCGACTGTTTAAGATTACTAAGGTTGACGAGAAGTTAACGTATACGGAAAATATCCTAAAGTGTACTATAAATATACTAATTATTGTATAGATTCCTGAAATGTGCATTTAAACTACCTGACACATGGCTCTAGGCTGCCCTAGTAGGCTACCATGGTATATATTTCCTTTGATACTGATTTGGATCTATACTATACCACCCTGCAGCAGGATATAGATACTCGAAATGTTCAAATTTCCTGCTACAGTCCTGTATGAGAAATGTCTAATTCTAGTATGCTGAAATGTGAGATGATGGTTGATTTCCTGGCATTGATATTCAGGCTATACTGTAGCTTTTCTGCAGTAGGAAAGTTTCCTGACGTTTGGAATTTCCAGACACAGCAACGATGGCAGATTGGTACCATCCCGATACATGAGGCATACACACTCACATACAACCCATGTCCAAAATTACAATGTCCCAAAACATGCATTCACAATGAATAATTAAACAAAACTTTCTGAATAAGCAACGTGAACCATACATGCTACAGTTGTTATTAGTCACCATCATAGTGATAGTCTTAGTGGAGTCAAGAGCAGAGTAGAACAAGTTTCAGTAGACTTGCACCGACAGTATAACCATAAGAACAACAATCATGAAACATTATAATGAGGGAGCTGAGAGAACCTTCACAGTGTATGAACACACATACTGACAAACATTAATTTTTTTTCAAACGCATTATTAGATTTTTAATGTCAAGGGTCTGGAATTGCTTGTCCTGAAGCCGTTTTTAAGGAAACTAGTATGAGCTTTGTTTGATTGAAGTAGAAAGAAAATCTTTATCGAACCAAGAAATTTTGCATCTGCAGTGAGCACTGCCAACTAACCAGAATCACAATGAAACACTGCTATTGTTCATGTCAACGATGATAGTTACTCATAACACTATGTGAAAAACAAGGGACTTGACCTGACAGCTTGATGGTGCATGCATGCATGTGCATACAACACATACATGTACAGGCATCAATTATGCATGCTTCAATGGGCAGAGTCACGAGGCATGCAGTACTTTGTCATTATGCCTCGGTGGGCGGAGCCACGGGGCATACGGTAGTCGGTTTGTGTATCTGTGTACAGCGGTTTTCCGAGATCTTGCAATTCTGTACCGTCAAGGGTCGCGCGCATGCGTGTTCGTAACTCTGCTTGTGGGAAGATAACAACTGTGTACACCCGCAGAAAAGTTAGAAGTAGACGTCTACTACTACCTTCCACCGCGATTTGAGCTGCCTAGCTGTCATAAAAGATCTGAGAGCTGCATCCGCTCCTCTTGAGATCACATTGCGCATGCGTAGCCCTCGTTCACGGTCGGCCGTTGACGGTTGATTGTTGCAAGATCTTGGAAAACCGCTGCATGTATGTATCTGTGTATGTATCTGTCTGTCGGCAGGATTTCTCGTCGCTCGCTTAAAACTAAGCGCTGAAACGTGCAACACAAGCTAAAATCGATATTTGAATTGTAAGGATTTTGGTTATAAGGCTCTGTTCGTGAGTTACTGCGTCACCTGGTTCGATTTTGTAGCGCGCGCTGAAAGCTAAGCCCTGAAACTAGCAATGCAAGTAGAACACGGTATTATCTCGCTTTCGATCATGTGAAAACTTCATACGAAGCTTAGTTCGTGAGTTATGGCGCTATTTACTCACACGCGATTGATCACGGCTGTTGCTGGCGATCTGGAGTTCTTCAAACGCAAAGCTATCCACAGTTGACTACCTAGAAGCTGATAGGTTAGAATTTTGCTACAGGATAGCAGCGCAGGTCCAGAGAAATCATGTAAGCAAGCTATGGAAGCTATCTAGCTCGTGGTATGCGTGTGCTGTGCTAAACACTGTAGACACGCCCAGTTGAATTGTGGTTAGCACTGAGCATAACTAAAGCACTGCATTGTGATTGCTGTACAGAAATCCTGTATAGATGCATCTGCAATTGCTGTGTTTGTGGAATGGTGGATAGTTACTGTACAGGAATTGTGCTATAGCTTGTATAATAGGTGGAGTTTACTCTAGCTAGTCCAGTGCTGTGTATGTACAATGGAATTCCACCGAGGCATCAGCACCTTTGGTGCCTAGTTCCAACTGTGCACGGTATAGTGTATAACTCGCTGAAAACCAAGCACTGATACTAACATAAGGAAGAAATTGACATTTGCTATAAAAGAATCTCAGTTCTAAAGCTCTGTCAGTGAGTTATGGCATGATATGCTTACCTCAATGGCTGTTGCTGACAATTTAGACTTCTCTGAAGACAAAAACACTCACAGCTAACTACCTAGTAGCTTGAACATTAAATTTATACTACACTGTAACAGGATAGCAGCACGGGTCCAAAGAAATTTCCACCGCCGAGGCATCAGGTCCTATGGTGCTATTTTGTTAATAGAGGTTTAGCTACTTTTAGTATAAACAACATGTTCTTATCTCGTTTGTAAGCTGCACCACTAACCGGTCTTGCGCGGTACGAGGGCTAGTATACAGAGGCTACCAACGGTTGCTAACACGAAAAATGTGCGTCATAGTTGTACATCCAAAACTTCTATAGTTGGCAGGGTACGCTAAAATAAAATCAAAATTAATATCATTGTTGTTCTTGGGCAATACAGGGTTTTGCAGAGTTCTTGCAACCAAATAAACATTGACCAATCAAATCACAGCTGTCATGTGTTTGAACTATCAGCTAATTTCAATGGTCACTAGTTGCTTACAAACACAAGCTTTTCGTTTGATAAATTAAAGTGGTAAACGTACAAAAAATTATAATGAAAGCACCAAAGGTGCAGATGCCTCAGTGGAATGCCACTATATCCACAAACGTAACTATCCACCATTCCACAAACACAGCAACTGCAGATGCATTATGCAAACCATGTACTTGCTCCAAATGATCATTCAGCTTTGTCCTACGCAAGTAAGCAGACGTGCAGCCATCGTGTGTACACTCAAATTTCTTCAACACACTAGGTTCTTTTGCCTGTTGATTACAGAATTAATCGCGACTTGCTGACGGACTAAGAATCACTGCGCTACTCAGTATCTCTATGTTCGTATCTACTATCTTGGAAGACGGTACAGATAGAAAGCTGGGACTCGCGGTTGTTTGGGCGCGAAATCTCAAACAGTCAAACCGCGAGAAAAGGGTTAAAATTAACTAGGTGTTCACTGTACATAGTGCGATTCGTAAAGAATCTATAATCGGTCAACATGTATATTCGTACAGGAAATTGCAACGTTCTTGCACCAGCCACACGCGATTGACGCCAAGCGAGAAATGCTTGGTCAGCAATAATCAGCGATCATGTGATTTTTCTGTACGGCTAACTGTCGTATACACGTGATCATTGCTGACTAAGCATCGTGTGGCTGGTGCAAGAACGTTGCAATTTCCTGTACGCTATTGCCAGCAAAACCAACGCAGCTAAGACGGTGTCTGCCACAGCAAACTATAGTTACTTGCATGTGTAGAAGACACACTGAGCAAACCGCTAGGCTCCAGCGTCCTTCCTGAAGGCGACAACAAACAATAATAGACACGTGTACGAATTTCCCTAACATCGGTAGAATCTCTGTATTTTCGTTTCACCACTCGCTACGTCCAACGAAGTAGAGGAGCTGGCTAATTTAGTGCTGCTAGCATACACCCATCCTTGTGCTAAACGATGACCTGCAGAACTGAGTAGCCGAACACTCCTTGAACACAAGAAAAACGCAACAACATCACCCCCGCTGACCCCTCAAAGATCGTCATCAACAATACAGTAAATTATTGTGCTTATGGAGATGTATTATTCTAATTTTTATTATGGCTCTCCATAAGCACAATACTTTACTGTATTGTTGATGACGATCTTTGAGGGGTCAGCGGGGGTGATGTTGTTGCGTTTTTCTTGTGTTCAAGGAGAGTGTTCGGCTACTTCTGCTCGTCATCGTTTAGCACAAGGATGGGTGTATGCTAGCAGCACTAAATTAGCCAGCTCCTCTACTTCGTTGGACTATCTATGGTTGGACGTAGCGAGTGGTGAAACGAAAATACAGAGATTCTACCGATCTTAGTGAAATTCGTACACGTGTCTATTATTGTTTGTTGTCGCCTTCAGGAAGGATGCTGGAGCTAGCGGTTTGCTGTGTCTTCTACACATGCAAGTGGCTATAGTTTGCTGTGGCAGACACCGTCTTAGCTGCGTTGGTTTTGCTGGCAATAGCGTACGAATATACATGTTGACCGAACGGTGTGACCGAATATAGATAATTTACTCTACTGGCTATTTCCGGCCTGTGCGAGGAGGCGGATGACAACCCCTTATTATCCACTCGGTGTGACAGCTGTGTCCTGCGCCGTTGCTAGTGCTAGTTAGCTGTTTGTCATTGTCTGGCTGACCAATCTCTCACTCACTGACGAGCACCGCGAGCGCACTTCTTATCGCTGTTCTCGTTCTAGCAATCCGCAGCCGACATCTAGATCACAAGCCTGATACTATGGCGGTGATCAACAGCTCTGAGAGACTGCAGGGTACACTAGTCTACCTGATGCTGATACTAGCCGGTGATGTGGAGCTTAACCCAGGGCCTACACTGAGTGAGTCGTCTTCAATCACTTGTAGTCTATTGGCTGTCTAAGGTGTTGTACAAAGCTTGTAGTGTGTGTACAGCAAACAAAATATGAAGCTATAGGAATTCAGTAATTGATTGATTCCGTCTAGAAATACTAATAAGTTAAATTCCATGCACCAAACACCATAAAACCACAGTACTAACATAAATTAAAACTTGTTTTGTTGTGTGACAAAATAAATCACTTTACTATCCGACTTACTAGTAAATTCGTAACCAATGGGTTTATGTTTTCAGTTTCAAAATCACGCAATGAAATCACAAAGTCCTGTTTGGCACCATAATCCGAACTTTGGTGCATTATAATGTTTGTACATTATATATGTTTTGGTGCATCGAACTTGGTGTTGTTATTGTAGAACTGCACGATTTCGATCATTTGAAGCCGATTTGGCATAAAATTACTGATGATGATCAATACTACCCTTGTCACAGTTAGTGAAATTCACGACTGTTGTATTCCACAGATGATAGACCAACTATATGTCAGTTGATAAGTCTGTGTAAACAAGATGAAACTAAGCCACACGTTCGAGTGAAAAAAGAGATTGCTGCGTGTGAAAATTATCAAGACCTTTCCGAGATCTTGTTTAGTGAAGATCATGCCGCTACTATTAAACAGATTAAAAATAGTTTTCCAGAAAGTGATCAATTTGTTGACAAGATGTTCCACAAGTGGTTAGAATTGGCTGATGACGATCCTAATGATCATGCTGCTTCCCGCACATGGAGGTCACTAGCTGAGTCCATTGAGAAGGCTGATCTCCCAGGAGCACTGGCTAAATCAATCAGAGATGTCTGCAGCACTTATGAAAGTGAGTCACTATAATGTAATGTGTTAATATAGTGTAGTTCTGGTATGTTGTCACACTAGCTGATGCCTCATTGATCTTGGGGCAATGATTCAAGTACCATAAATCCTTAAGCCCTCCTTGAATACAGTATAGACACTTGAAGCTTGGGTATCATTTGATTAAGAATGAACAGATTTCACAAAACCCTTGGCGTGTTGCACATTGCCCCCTAAGTTATGGTTTGCAGAAGGAGCTTTGCAGCTAAAGCCAACCTGCTTGCTATTGAAACTGCACTGCTAACCAGAAGACAGCAAAGTGCTAACCACAAGACAAGTGGGCGTGACTGTGATCACTGAGTAGGTAGGCTTTGATAGGTAGGGTTGGGCGATACCAAAAATATCATCTGGCGATTATCATAATACAAATTATCACGATATTCAATATTATCACGATAATTATTACTCAAAAAAATTTGGGGGGAAAATTAATTTAAGTTCTTTGACAAAAAATGAGAGTGTTTACATGGTCAGGCTTCAAACGACTACGAAATGGATCCACAACGAGGCCTTCTTTGCTGAATATCCTTTCTGACAGAACACTTGTTCCCGGCACACACAGGTATTTTCTTGCCAAACTTAAAAGCAATGGAAATACGCTGCTATTACTCTTCCACCAAACTAGTACCATGTGGCGATATTAATCGTGCGGCGATAATATCGCATAGTTCATTTAGTCTACGATCGATATATCATGCCTGTGTGTATCGCGATAATATCGAAATATCGATATGTCGCCCAACCCTATTGACAGGCTTTAATTTTCTTGAGTTGTCTACGCACCCCTAGAGCTGTCCTGAAGTTTAGATGGAATCTACAAGTACATATAGGTAGTCAACTATGGGCACATTTGTCGTCAGAGAGGTCCAAGATGGCTGTCAAGGTGAGCCAGCCATACATAACTCGAGAACGAAAGCACTTTAGCAAAATCCACGAGTCACATTGCAAGCCATTGTCGTGCTAAGCCTGTTCATACCTTTACCGAGTTTCAGAAGTGAGCGATGGTCTCTGCAACTCGTTGGACAGAACGAACGACAAACCAAGTACCGTAACCCTCGCGCATGCGCTGAGGGTTAATGACAAACCAAGTACCGTAACCCTCACGCATGCGCCGAGGGTTAATGGGTCATAACCAGAGTCATAACCTTATTGGGAACGGGTACGCCCACACACACCCAAAATGTCGCTTCTGCGTTCAACGTACGAGAGTCGGCATCTTTTTACCTGCCACGGGCGCATGGTTTGCTCTACGGTTCCAAAATCACACCTCTTGTTAGTTCAATCATACAGCTATAAGAACTCGTGTTCATATAGCAGCTGTTAGTGAAGAATAACCAGATTTAGTAAAGAAGGTAGGTTTTCAATCACCTCTACTTAGCTTAGGTACACTTTTGGTTTAAAGCAGCTACAGTCTTGAAAAAAGACTTCACAAAACCCTCGGCGTATTGCACATTGTAGAGTTAGCTCCTTAGTTATGGTCTGCAGAAGGAGCTTTGCAGCTAAAGCCAACCTGCTTGCTATTGAAACTGCACTGCTAAACAGAAGACAGCAAAGTGCTGACCATAAGGACAACTGAGGTGTGTCAAAATGGCGTTACAGTGAACACTGACTAGCCATTGCTCTTGGCTTTTTCTTGAGATGTCTACGCACCCCTAGAACTATCTTGCAGTTTTAGATGGAATCTACAAGCACCTAGGTATAGTCAACTATGGGCGCTTTTGTTGTCAGAGAGGTCAAAGATGGCCGTCAAGGTGAGCCAGCCATAAGTCGAGAACGAAAGCACTTTAGCAAAATCCACGAGTCAAATCGCAAGTCCTTGCGGTGTTTATCATGTCATAACTTTACCAGCGCGAAAAAGTGATCGCTGATCTCTGCAGCTCGATGGACAGCGAATTGCAAACCAAGTACCGTAACCCTCGCGCATGCGCCGAGGGTTAATTAGCTTTATTCTCTAGAGTATTAGGGAGGCACAGTAGTGACTCCCTATGTAGGGATGAACGAGAAAACAAGATGGCGGCTACATACAATGTATTAGCGTTCAAACGCTGATATTTCGCCTGGTGATGAATTTTATACGTCCAGAGACACTTAGATCTGCTATCTGGCGTTGCCCCATCTTACAGTAGCAAGGAGATTGCTCCGAATTGTTACTAAAGTGACGAACCTGGAAACGGTGAAAATCGAGTTTCGTCATCTTCGTTTTCTTCTTTCTTTCGTTCTTCTTTCTTCTTTCTTTCTTCCACTCGCCTAGCGCCTTTATGCGAGCAGTGCCGAGACCAAAACATCCACGAACAGTCGTGAAATTCTCCTGGCATGTGCCTTTTGAGCTTTGTTTTTAGCGTAACAGCAATCTAAGTTCCGCGATTTCTCGATTGTGATCCATTGTCAGCTTAGTGTTAGACGCCATTATTGTGATTGCGCAATACGCACGTGACCAAGCAATGGTAGCGCACGTGACCAAGAAGCTAAAGTATCGCTGCGCCGTGTGGATCGGAGAACACACACCCGGCATTTGTCTGGAGTCTTCGAAGAATGGTAAGCTCGTGTAGGATCGCCATTCTGCACTTGCCAGATAATTATAACTGCCGTATAGGTCTACAAACAAGTGTGGGCGGGGCTCGTATGCACTGCATGCATGCGTAGGTGACTAGGCAGACCTGATACGTACAGCTTAACAATTTTAGCTACAAGTTTAAGAAAAGCCATCAACAACAGGAATACTAAACTAATGGTGGAAACAAAGATTTTCCGTACTTGCATGTTATTGAACTGCACTTCACTAAAAAGAAAAAAGGACACAAACAAGAAATTAAAAAGATTTCTATCGAAATCAAAAGGATGTAGTGATGAAGAAATCTACCACTGGTTCACAATGTAAACCAACAAGGAACAAGCATAGAATGGTAACACGATTGACTTGCTAACAGACCATAGATCCCTACATCAGTGGCTGTACATAAGATCAATATTTTGTCACAAGCTGAATTCTATTCAAAGTGTCAGTCAACAGTAAATAGCTTAACTAGCTATAGTCTGGCCACAGCAGCCACTGATGTAGGGATCTATGGTCTGTTAGCAAGTCAATCGTGTTACCATTCTATGCTTGTTCCTTGTTTGTTTACATTGTGAACCAGTGGTAGATTTCTTCATCACTACATCCTTTTGATTTCGATAGAAATCTTTTTAATTTTAGATATAGCTACATTCTGATGTAAATAAATCTACTGTTCTCAATTCATAACAATCCTAAATTTAATTCACAAAACGAACAATAAATTGATGTATTGTTGTCATAGAAATTTAACCCAAATCAGCTGAAGTACGTCAGGAAAATGTGTGCTGTCTTTGTAGAAGATCCAGATGATACATGGCACGCTTTGAACGCTGAAGTAAAGAGGAGAAACAGTATGTGTTAGTACACACGAGCACAATACGTCCCGCCAATAGCGTAACATGCAAAAAGATAAAATAGAGGCTAAAAGATGCTGCCACAATCTTACCAAAATGGAGAAAACCAAAGAAGTCTCACAAACACAAATCAAAAGAGAGGTACAAGCACAATACATTGACACAGGAGACATGCAAGCATTAAACATACAAGAGACGCAAGAACCAAACATGGACATACGAGAGACGCAGACGTGCAAGCACAAAACACAAGTCAACAAACAGCACAGAATTCAAAATCATGCCACTTCGTAATTCCAGAGGTAAAGATTTAAAACTTGTAAAAGTTACAGAACAAGCATAGGCCATGAGCCTGAGCCCAAAATTTTGGCTTTTGGTATCATAATTATCTGGAGGGACTAAGGTTCATAGTAATTTTTTAGAAGCCCTACACATCTAGAATCAGAAAATGTGTGATAGCATTCCAGAATTAGTAGCTTTTGGGTTTTATCAAGGTTTTGTATCTACTGTTAGCCAGCTTGAATAATGATTAGATAGTAATTAAATTCATTCTCCTTTAATCATATTCACAACAATGATTCTGATTAACAAGCAATGGAACTACTGCTGTAAGATTATCGAAGAAAGCTTTATTAATACTTAGACTTAGCCTGTAGTGATCTGCTCTGGAGACAGATGCCCTTGGCATGTTTTAGCAAGATAAGGACATTTTTTTGTTCATTGTGTGAAACTAAAACCCAGAGAAGATGGGCATAAAAACCCATCCTGAAGATGAGTACAAAGAAGTTGCTGCTACTGTACATACTGCATAGTAGTATAGATGTATACAGAGCCATTATTGTATACATGCTTATACATTGGATGATACAACATAAATGTTTTTGCAGCTAAGTCCATTGAGAAGGCTGATCTCCCAGGAGTCAGAGATGTCTGCAGCACTTATGAAAGTGAGTCACTATAATGTAATGTGTTAATATAGTGTAGTTCTGGTATATGTTGTCACACTAGCTGATGCCTCATTGATCTTGGGCAGTCAAACCGCTAGGGTCGAAAATTGCCCAAGTTTATTTTAACAGGAAGTAGGCGGTGCCCTGGACGTTTGAGGAGAAAACATGAAAGCTAGTCAGCTCAGGAAACGTCGTTTTTATATCTGTTCTACATCGACTTGTTACTTCAGAATACGGATTTCAACTTACAAATGTTGGCTCTTTCGTTCTATCAAAACTGGGATTGGTAGCGTGTTTCAGAGGAAATGTACGACGGTTACAAGTTCGCCGAGCTCAGGATTGGTTGGGTCGAGTTGTAGCTTTTAGAGTGGCATACTCTCAGACGGTAAGGCAGACAACACAAATAAGTTACTATTTCTGTAGGCCTGGGTATTAGCTTCAATTTAGTACTATACTTGGCTGCGTAAAGATGTCAAAACGAAAGTGTCCCAACGTTTTCTATGGCTAATTGGCGGCGCCATCTTTGATTCTCCTATGTAAAGGTTGTATAATGCTACTATGAATGGTAACAATTAACACAGTTACTAGCCATGACTTCTAAACAGTGTTGGTAAGTCGTTTACTGACAAAATCTGCAATGAAAATATTGAAAGTATCTGTGTCTGTAGTACAGATCGTAATGATACATTATTTAGTGTTTCAAAAAACACACTGCAAAGAACAAGACTTTTATGGACAGTGATAGGACTAGATCTTTGGCCAGTCAGCTGCAACTGCATTCAGGACTCTGGGAACTGCTATTATCTCTTTAATAGCAATAATCAACAATGCCTTATTATTATTATTATACGATAACTAAGCGAGACATGACAGGACAACACTAATTTTCACAAATATGACTGACAGGTTGCTTATCTTACTGATGAATTATAAAAACTAACAATCAGACTGTCAAAACGGAAATGTTCCACGTTTTTAAAGTTCAGTATTTTTACACTAGAACTCAGGAATTACTGCATTGATTTTAATGAGACAAACTTTATATTACGTAGAAAAACATTGCTTCTGGATATTTGTAATCGTTGAAGTGTAATTATATGCGTGTGCTAAGATAAAGCTGTTGGAAGACAACTAGCGGGAAATTTTGTCTTGGTGTGCGTTTATTAGAGTGAAAATTGTAACTCTTGATTTGTACGTATTTCGGGACACCTGCGGTTTGACTGTGGGGCAATGATTCAAGTACCATAAATCTTTAAGCCCTCCTTGAATACAGTATAGACACCTGAAGCTTGGGTATCATTTGAGTAAGAATGAACAGATTTCACAAAACCCTTGGCGTGTTGCACATTGCCTCCTAAGTTATGGTTTGCAGAAGGAGCTTTGCAGCTAAAGCCAACCTGCTTGCTATTGAAACTGCACTGCTAACCAGAAGACAGCAAAGTGCTAACCACAAGACAAGTGGGCGTGACTGTGATCACTGAGTAGGTAGGCTTTGATAGGTAGGGTTGGGCGATACCAAAAATATCATCTGGCGATTATCATAATACAAATTATCACGATATTCAATATTATCACGATAATTATTACTCAAAAAAATTTGGGGGGAAAATTAATTTAAGTTCTTTGACAAAAAATGAGAGTGTTTACATGGTCAGGCTTCAAACGACTACGAAATGGATCCACAACGAGGCCTTCTTTGCTGAATATCCTTTCTGACAGAACACTTGTTCCCGGCACACACAGGTATTTTCTTGCCAAACTTAAAAGCAATGGAAATACGCTGCTATTACTCTTCCACCAAACTAGTACCATGTGGCGATATTAATCGTGCGGCGATATTAATCGTGCGGCGATAATATCGCATAGTTCATTTAGTCTACGATCGATATATCATGCCTGTGTGTATCGCGATAATATCGAAATATCGATATGTCGCCCAACCCTATTGACAGGCTTTAATTTTCTTGAGTTGTCTACGCACCCCTAGAGCTGTCCTGAAGTTTAGATGGAATCTACAAGTACATATAGGTAGTCAACTATGGGCACATTTGTCGTCAGAGAGGTCCAAGATGGCTGTCAAGGTGAGCCAGCCATACATAACTCGAGAACGAAAGCACTTTAGCAAAATCCACGAGTCACATTGCAAGCCATTGTCGTGCTAAGCCTGTTCATACCTTTACCGAGTTTCAGAAGTGAGCGATGGTCTCTGCAACTCGTTGGACAGAACGAACGACAAACCAAGTACCGTAACCCTCACGCATGCGCCGAGGGTTAATGAGTCATAACCAGAGTCATAACCTTATTGGGAACGGGTACGCCCACGCACACCCAAAATGTCGCTTCTGCGTTCAACGTACGAGAGTCGGCATCTTTTTACCTGCCACGGGCGCATGGTTTGCTCTACGGTTCCAAAATCACACCTCTTGTTAGTTCAATCATACAGCTATAAGAACTCGTGTTCATATAGCAGCTGTTAGTGAAGAATAACCAGATTTAGTAAAGAAGGTAGGTTTTCAATCACCTCTACTTAGCTTAGGTACACTTTTGGTTTAAAGCAGCTACAGTCTTGAAAAAAGACTTCACAAAACCCTCGGCGTATTGCACATTGTAGAGTTGGCACCTTAGTTATGGTCTGCAGAAGGAGCTTTGCAGCTAAAGCCAACCTGCTTGCTATTGAAACTGCACTGCTAAACAGAAGACAGCAAAGTGCTGACCATAAGGACAACTGAGGTGTGTCAAATGGGCGTTACAGTGAACACTGACTAGCCATTGCTCTTGGCTTTTTCTTGAGAGATCTGTGCATTGACACAACGACTACTCTTGCTGTCCGGAGACGTAGAACTCAATCCGGGTCCTGCTCTAGACCTAGGTAGGTTTGGGTGGGCCAGGGAGGGGCTCGTCGACAGCAAGCTATGATTTGTGTTTGTGTATTGACACAGACAGTACACCTACGCTACTATACCTTGAGGAAATGATAGTCAATGGCAAGCCTCTTAAAATTATTCAGAGGATTTATGCACACTCTGAAGTTCTACTGCCTGAGTGAAACAAAATTTTATTAGCCTAAGCGTTGTATCTAGCCGTGCATGCCCGTCACGTTTCCGCCTGGCACTTTCAGCGCTCATGGTTTGTAATGTGTACAGCCTTCGCCAGTCTTGTAGCATAGGTTTTTGGTTTCTTGGAATATCAGCAGTGATCTCTGAGATACAATCCCCTAGCAACCAGCCCAAAGTACATGTGTGGGCGTGACTCTGCACTCTTAATCCGAAGTAAGCAGTTTGTGGAACAAAACTGCTAATAATAATTATCTGATAATTATAATGCAAAAGTCTATAATAAGTATTAGTTATTGCCCTCACATGAGGGCAATAACGACCGCGGAAAAGTCGGTTGCCCGAGTAACGGTTGAGGGCGCAGCCCGAGACTGTACGAGGGCAACCGACTTTTCTGAGGTCATTAATCAATAATGTCGATTAATGCCCGAGTTGTGTAGGGCAATAAACGGCTTATTATATAGTTCATCACACAACAAGAAGAATAATACAGTGAAGATAGAGCTGATTGTCAAAGTATAGATGTGCGGTGAATAACCTACATTAATGCCCTCAAATACAGTTGTTTGCGAAGATCTTGCATAACGGAAGCAAAAGCGGGAGTGTAACGCTGGCCAATCAAATTCACTTTTGGTCACGTGTGCAGTTTCAGTTAATCACGCCTACGTGCGTTTGATTGGCCAACGTCATACTTCCGCTTTCGCTTCCCTTATGCAAGATCTTCGCAAACAACTGTAGAGCAATCCGATTGGTGAAAGATGATGAACTACCGTATAGCCGGTTATTTCGACGGTCATTTTGGATTTGATCTAATTTTCGACAAGCACTAGCCGTTCGAAAATAAAATCCTGGCTAAAATTTATTGCCCTCCTAATCAATGACGTCGAAATGTTGGAGAACTGTTTAGTCGCCGCTAAACCACGCCAGCCACGTTTTATGATTGTTAAATGTAACCACCGCGGTACGAATAGCCTCTCGCGTGCAGCAGTGCGCATGGGCCAGACTTTTCTGTAACAGAGGTGCTTGGTGTTTTTACTGCTATCGCGGCACCAAGCTACCCGCTGCTATCGTCAGATTCTGGTAAGAAGCGTTGGAAGTGGACTCTAGCCTCCTTCTGTTCGCATGTGTTTGCACAAGAAAATTTTTGGTCTTCAAAATTTTTGGTATGGTTCAAATTTTCGTAGATTTAATTTTCAACCTGCAGTCGATGATCGAAAATAAATCCTGTCGAAAATAACCGGCTATACGGTATGCAATAATATTATTATTTCTTCAATAATTTAGTAATCGTAATTGTAATCACCTCAAGCAAATAATCCGTAAATTTTTTGATTACACTTTTCAAGTAATCATAACATCCCTGATACATGACCAGTTGTATCACTTTGAGTGTAGTTTTTGTGTTTGAACATTCCAATCTAATTATCACTCAAGCTTGTCTATCACTCAAGCTTATACCTAAAATCACTCTGCAATGTTATCAATATGAACTGCTGGCTCGTAATAAATTATTTAGTGACCAAAATTGATTCTCAGCAGTGGGTTTAGTTATAAATTGCTACTTTTGTTATTGCCGTTCATATTGCTGAAATGGCACAGTGATGTTTTTATAGGTATGTACTTGACAAGCTTGAGTGAATATGTTTATTGGTTAGTTTACTATCCTGGTTCAGAGGCGCCGGGACTCGGTCTGCAGGTCCCACGAGAGCGGGGCCAATCATTCTTCATGAAAAGAAATTTTGAAAGATATCTATCGAAATCAAAAAGATTTAGGGTTGTGAAATCTACCACTGGTCCACATTGTAAACTAACAAGGAACAAGCATGGAATGGTAACACGATTGGCTTGCTAGCAGACCATAGATCCTACATCAGTGGCTGCTGTGGTTGACTATAGCTAGTTCAGCTAGTTGCTGTTGACTGACACCTGGCGTACATTCAGCTTGTGACAAATATTGATCTTATGTACAGCCACTGATGTAGGGATCAATGGTCTGTTAGCAAGTCAATCGTGTTACCATTCCATGCTTGTTCCTTGTTAGTTTACATTGTGGACCAGTGGTAGATTCCACAACCCCTACATCCTTTTGATTTCGATAGAAATCTTTTAATTTTCTTGTTTGTGTCCTTTTTTCTTTTTCAGTAAAGTGCAGTTCAATATCATCATGTGCACGTACTGAGCCGTCTTTGTTTCCACCATTGGTTTAGTTTTCCTGTTGTTGATGGCTTTTCTTTATTATTGACAAATTTAAACTTGTAGCTAAAAATAATGTTATGCTGTGCATATCAGCTCGCCTATGCATGCTTGCATGCAGTACATACGAGCCCCGCCCACACTTGTTTGTAGACCTGTACGGCGGTTATAATTATCTGGCAAGCACAGAATGATGATCCTACACAAGCTTGCCGTTCTTCGAAGACTCTAGACAAATATGTGTTCTCCGTGATCCATACGGCGCAGCGATGCTTGGTCACGTGCGTATTGCGCAATCACAATAATGGCGTCTAACACTTAGCTGACAATGGATCACGATCGAGAAATCGTGAAATTTATATCGCCGTTTCGCTAAAAACAAAGTTTAAAAGACACCTGCCAGGAGAAATTCACGACTGTTCATGGGTGTTTTGGTCTTGGCACTGCTCGCGTAAACTGTAAAGGCGCTAGGCGAATTGAAGAAAGAACTGAGAAGAAAAGTAAGATGATGAAACTCGATTTTCACCATTTCCAGGTTCGTCACTTTAGTAACAATTTCGGGCAATCTCCTTGCTATTGTAAGATGGGGTAACGCCAGAGAGCAGATCTAAGTGTCTTTGGACGTATAAAATTCAACGAAATATCAGCATTTGCATGAATGCTATGTAGCCAATATCTTGTTTTTCCTTTCAACCCTACATAGCTACTTTTGCCGGCAAAACACTGTGCTTGCAAAGCATGAATACTAATTTTGCAGTGGTAGCATATTCTAGGCTTTCCAGTGAACTCCGGCCTCTAAGTAGTGATTAATTGGGATCAATTAAGTTATCTGATTAACATAAATTTTATGTGCGCATTTTAAATGAATAATTAATGAACGGGAGCAATCAGGTTGAGCTTCCGGTGTCCCTGTGGTTCAATCCTGCTGAAGCAGTTCTTATGTTTAGCTGTTAGCCTAAGTAAATACTATTGCTATGATCACCGTTTGTCACTGGCAAAACTAAATTTTACCAATAGCACGCAAACTTCTCTTGGTGGTATTTAAAGCAACTAGATTTGGCACTAAAATAATATCAGTTAGTGTAGTGTACACTAGTGTCATTAATTTTTTTCTTTATTCTTCACATCAGATTCTTCACATCCAAACAAAGATGTATCCAGAAAGGATCGAGTTTTGTCATTGATTCCAAGTGTTCGTTTACTAGTGTTTGTTGTGTCCTTTCTTGTCATTTTCTTTGCTATAAATTGGCAGTTATTTTTAGTGTTCTTCTCTTCATCGTCATCTCTTGTGGAATACCGGAGATATCTTAAAGAGGATTACTACACCGATCCCTTTCCTCTTTCTTCATCACCAGTTTTTTCTGATTGCCATCCAGAATACCCAATCAATTTAGTACATGAACTATTTCAAGAAGAGAAATCTATGAAAATTGAAGAAATAGGAGCATTACATGGTGGAAGGGCAGCGGCACATTTTGTTCTCATAGAAGGAGACCCAGGAATAGGGAAATCAACATTGTGTTGGCGGCTGTGCAGGTTATGGAGAGAAGGCAAGTTACACCATGAGTGGGACCTAATGGTGATTGTTGAAATGAGAGATGAAGACACACGAAAGGCCAGTAATCTTTATGAGCTGTTCTATCACCCAAATGACAACACCAGGCAAGCCATTGAACGAGACATAAAAGAAAGGGAAGGAAAGGGACTGCTCGTATTTCTTGATGGGTATGATGAAATTTCAAAATTCCAACGCGAAGAGTTTTCGGTTATTCATAAAATTCTTACAAATAAGCTTCTTAGTAATGCTACAGTTGTGGTTACTACCCGGCCAACTGCTACTTATAACCTACCTCCACAATTCATGCAACGCTTACAACAGTACATAAAAATTGCTGGTTTTACTGAAGCTGACATTCAGTCATACATCACTTCAGCATGCCGAGGTGAAGATGATCCACAATTGCTAGAGGACTTTCGTTCTTATGTTTCTAAAAATTCCTTTATATTATCTGTCATGTATAATCCTCTCCACTGTGCTATTGTAACAGAGATATACATCGATTCCTGGAAAAATGGACGGCAGGGGTTTGTTCCTAGCACATTAACAGAACTTTATAAATCTCTCGTTTTCATTCTTTTGAGGCACAGTATGCCTACAAATTATTCCAATGAGGAAAAACTTCCTGAAGATGTGAAAAATCAATTAATGATAATAGCTGAGTTTGCTGCGAATGGACTGAAAAGGGGTCAATATGTATTTACTGAAGCTCCAGATAAAATGCTTGGTTTAATGGTACCAGTCAAAAAGTTAAAAAAACGTCAAGAAGGTGATTTAACATCCTACATGTTTCTACACCTCACCCTACAAGAATATTTAGCAGCTCTATACTGGTACGAACATCCTAATCAACAACCAACTGACTTAATGGAACCAACTACAATACAGTCCGCCTATAGGCAACATAAATATCGCGAAAGAGGTAGCTGGCCTATTATGTTGTTTATGGCTGGTCTTACAAAGCTCAAGTCATTTCCATTTAAGCGTGTGATGTCTGACTATAATGGTAATGTTTTAATATATCAGTTGCTTCTTGAAGCTCAATCTCCTCGACTAGTATCTGAAGTGTTCGCTAATACAACTTCAAATTATATGGATGTATCTTCCCTTTCATCAGTGGAATATTATGCTTTAGCCTACTGTATTGTTAACAGTGGAAATACTACCACATGGCAATTTCAATATAAATATATTGTTTATTTGCATAAATTGGCTGATAATTTGCACAATTACATTGGAACTACAAACTGGGATGAGACAACTGGTCCATCAATTGAGTTGTATTTTCAATTAGAATGTTCTTCGCCTTTTCATCATTCTTGTTCTTATTTAGACGTCTTCTTCATTCATTTCTTTCCCTTTACAAAGTCTGTATCTACACTTTCATTTCCATCAGAACTGCCATCTTTCAACCATGATATATTAAAGTTAGTTAATTCTAGCAGCTTTCCAAATCTAAAGACCTTGTATTTACCTTACTTCAAGATTGAGCCACAACATGAAGATGTGTTGAAAAAAATTGAACTACCAAAAACACTTGTATCTATTACGATTGATTCTTTTCTTGGTGTGCTGCTTTCCAACTTAAATCAGTTGAATGAACTCCACATTATAGAAAATGACAAGTAAGTATCATCTATTAAATTTTCTTAATAATAGTGCCCTCAGGTTTTAGTTATCTCATACCTATCAGTCATGCATGTTGTATCCAGTGCAATCAGTATTTTAGTGGACACTCGCTGTTTCATTCAGAAACAAATTTGGGGGTAGATGCAGTACATGTTTTAAAAGTCTGCTGATTAATATTCATAAGCTTATCAAAATTAGAACTGACGCTGTTGTAACACTTTGTAAAGACTCGAAATTGTTAGACTAGTATATTATAATATCTAATTTGCATTTTGTTTAATTGATTACTGGGGAGCTGGAGAGAAGCTTCCCCTCCGCCCCCCTCTGGATAAAACCCGGACACTAGTCTACGAATAGGCATATGATAGGTTATGGATCAATGTGAAAAATTCTAGCATTTACAGTTGTAGTAAACACTGAAGTTACGTCACAATAGTGGGCATATCAATGTAGAATGATCAAGTGAGTCTGGATTGTAAAGAAATTCAGTTATGAATGCCTACCGCAATAACCGTCTATAGAATAGTATGACCTTGCATGTTTTAGAGTATAGTGTGAGGATGTTAACCAATGAAATTGATTAGCAACGACCTCGCTATGCTCGGTCGTCACAACAAGCCCGCCTCGGTTTCTAAACAGCGTAGATCCCAGGGCCTCCACGTCTAACTTATATGTAGAACCTGCTGACTCCCACTACTGCCTTTGTCAACGTATGTATGAAAATGCTGCCATCGAGTTTATCCTTAGTTACAGGCTTATATTGGGTTTTTGAGCAAATTTGCATAAAACATTAGTACAATGACAGGCTGCAGCTCACCAACTTTATAGCAATCACATTTTTTTAAATGACCTCTCTAGATTATAGCACTGAATCAGGGATCACATGAAACACAACTGCGCAAGGCGGCGCTAATACAAATGTATAGGACTGTCTGCCCATGTTCGCTTCAGTCAATGAAAAGGTTCATAACTCAGGAATTTTTAGTGCATCAAGATAAGATTTGCATTATTTAACTAGGCACCGAAGGTGCTTATGCCTCGGTGAAATGTTATGCATACATGCCTGTCTGCAAATACGCTGAACTGAAATACACAAGCTGTAATGAAAGTCTGCTGTTGCTAGTTGAACACTATGTTAGTGGCTAACAACTTATAAAAACATACACAGTAAAATTAAACTGCGGTTGTTGTACCTTTCTGTACTGCAATCACAATGCAGTATAATAGTTATGCAATCAGAAGCCAATCAGTGCTGACCACTAATTCAACTGGGCGTGTCTATAATGTTCAGGGCACAGCACGTAGATAGCGTCTATAGCTTGCTTACACAATTCTTTAGACATACGCTGCTATCCCGTAACCTATCAGCTTCTACAGGCAGTCAACTGTGGATAGTTTTGTCTACGGAGAACTCTAGATCGCCAGCAACGGCCATCGATCGCGAGGTAAGCATGCAAAGCTACGCCATAACTCTAGAACGCAGCTTCATATACAAGTCTGCCGTGCTGTTCTGAAGTAAAGGCGAACTCACTAGCTGTAAGGCAGCCAGCAATAGACAATTTTGTCTTTACATCAACAACTAGATCGCCAGCCGGCAATCGTGAGGTAAGCAATCACGTCATTACTCGTGAACAGAGCTTTAGAATTGAAAATCTTAAAATTAATCTTTGAGCAAATGTTGATGTCTTCTTGTGTTGCAAGTATCAGCGCTCTGCTTTTATTGAGCGATGTGTTACATCGTTAACAGACGGAATGAAGCACCATAGGTGCAGATGCCTCGGTGGAACGACACTATATCCACAAAAACAATTATCCACCATTCCTCAAACACAGCAACTGCAGATGCATGTGTACAGTAGCAATCGCAATGCAGTGCTTTTGTAATACAAACAGAAGCCAATCAATGCTAGCCACAATTCAACTGGGCGTGTCTACAGTGATTAGCATGCACAGCACACGAGCGAGATAGCTTCCATAGCTTGCTTACACGATTTCTCTGGACATGCGCTGCTATCCTGTAGTAAAATTCTAACCTATCAGCTTCTAGGCAGTCAGCTGTGGACAGCTTTGCCTTTGGAGAAGTCCAGATCGCCAGCAACGGTAAACAAAGTAAGCAAACCGCGCCATAACTCTAGAACAAAGCCTTGCATGGAACATTCGCTAGTTCACAACCGAGATAATATCGATTTCTACCTGCATTGCAAGTTTCAGAGCTTGCCTTCCAGCGTGCGCCGCAAAAATGGTGTAACAGACAGACAGACAGAACGACAGACAACGCGATTACAGTATGCCTCGTGGCTCCGCCCACCGAGGCATAATGACACATACACAAACGAACTACTGTATGCCTCGTGGCTCCGCCCACCGAGGCATAAAAATCAGTTCCTAAGAATCATAGATAATACTGGTAAAGAACACATTCCAACTAGAAGGCAAGCTTGAGTACTAAAATTAGCGGTATTCCTCCTGCTCTACTGCTACCAGCTCAATGTATAGCCTTTTAGTTGCAATGTGTTCTTTACCTGCACTTTTGGAATAATCTTAGCTGCTGTGATGAGCTGATTTTATCGCCTGAAGTTATGAGCCTCTTTGTTGGACGAAGTATTCTATGGTGACTGTTTTCTTTTATTGTTTTCACTCTCATACCAAAGTTTACAAACATGGTTCAAGCATAGAGTTAATCTTCTTATATATTTTCACACATGAGTAGCCGCCATCTTAATTCGAGGTCATCCCTACATATCATTGCCGATCGGCAATGATAATTAAGCTATCAAGGGTTCATGCTTGACTTGACTGGAAAAAATAGAATCTCAGTCAGAAGGCTATGATACAGAAATTTTGCAAGACAGTTCCCATTATGGGCTCCTGTAAACAATCGTGAATGCAGACAGCTTCACAATATTATTCGTGCTTGCCTGCAATATGTGAAGTCTGGTAACAGTTGATGGATCAAATTTTAGCTTTACTTTGTGATGAAAGTATGGATGTGCTGATAGTGACCAGACATAAAATTAAATTTATGTCAGGACGAGTGTTATGTTGCACTAAATGCAAAAATATGTACAATTTGCAAAATAATGTGTGTCTTGCACATGAAGAGCGTAATCTTTCACTATTTATTTATAGCTAGTATCTTATTGACTGTATTACTGCTTCTAATCCTAATAGCAACTACAGGTGCCAATCACTCGTCAAATTCTCAGGAAAAAAGCTGAAAGTTCTTATATTAGAATCATTGTTTTATGATATCCCTGATCTTTGTCTAGAAAGAATTACTGAGTTGCTCAGTTATGGTCTTGAACAGCTAACTTTTCAAATGTATGACGTCTCTGACAGTGCATTTGATGAACTCAGTGCAGCCATAGCAAGTAGTCAACTTAAACAACTGAATTATAATTGTCATCTTACTATTGAAAAGGCTAAGTCACTGGCAAAGTTGTTGACTCAGACTACAACTTTGGATGAAGTTTCAATAGGACATTGTAGAGTACTACTAATCAAGCATGGATTTGACTGTGATATCGATGTTGCTAAAATATTAGTTGATGCAATGGCACACAGTCGTGTGAACAAACTCCGTTTGAGATTTCTTGATCATAAGAAATGTTCACAGTTCCTTTCAAATCTTGAACACAGAATTACTTTTGGCTGTGGCTATACGTAAATACCAATGATCGATGAATATGATTCACAACCTTCGACCCGCTTCGAAAATCATACGTTATACTGAATCTTCAAGTTTTTTTATTTATGTATAGTCTTCTTACATAATTATGCACCAACAAAATTATTTTATTCTATATATTAAAATTAATTATTAATATTATCATTATTATTATTATGTATTGTCTAATTTATTTAATTATGATATTCACGAACTTGAATAATTTTATTCATGATAAAGGAATTCTAATTGTCGAATTTATTTAATTATGATATTCACGGATATTCTATTATATTATTAATAAAATTATTATTAAATAATTCTACTAATTATAATTATTCTATTAAATTATTATTTTAGACACTTATCCGGCCCGAACAGATATTGTGTAGAACAAAAGAGAGATTAGCAGGAATTTATCATCCACTACTGTACATGTATTAGAATGTATTTTGAAGGTCATTTTTACTATAATCTACATGAGCAAAACAACTATAGCACTGTCAGCAGCTACATACACATACATGCTGTGTTCACTAAGACACTAACTATCAAAATGTTTGCAATACGGCATTTCGTTAGAAAACACTCTGCATTATGAACGACAACGCTTCCATGAGACAAGTCAGAGCTGGAGGAAGCTTTTCATTCATCATAGCAGTGAGTATCCAATAGTGTAGTCATCAATGGAGAGATTTCTGTTCTTTAGTTCTAGAAGAGAATTATTCACAGCCAGTGTTATAGCCCAAACTTGATCATAATACTAATAACTTAGCTGCTGTGATGAGCTGATTTTTATTGGCTGGAGTTATGAGCCTTTTGTTGGACGAAGTAATTTTTGACAGACTCCTTTCTTTTAGTGTTTTCACTCCCATACCAAAGTGTACAAACATAGAGTTGATTTTCTTTTACACAGTTTTTGTTGTTCTGCCAAGAGCCCATAATGGCCTCCTGCAAACAATCGTAAATGCAGACAGCTTCACAATACTATTAATTAATTTAATTTTGTGCTTTACTGTGATATGTGAAGTCTGTTAACAGTCGATGGATCAAAATTTATATTTTTGATCACAGTATGGATGTGTTGATAGTGCCCAGATATGAAATTAGATCTATGTCAGGGCGAGTGTTATGTTGCACTAAATGCAAAAATGTGTACAATTTGCCACCTGCAATTTGCAGAATAATGTGTGTCTTGCACATGAAGAGCGTAATCTTGCACTATTTTATTTATAGCTAGTAAACTTTTATCTCATTGTCTGTATTACTGCTTTTAATCTTTATAGCAAGTACATGTGCCAATCACTCATCAAATTCTCTGGAAAAAAGCTAAAGTTACTTATAATAGAATCATCAGATTATAGTTATGGTCTTGAACGGCTAACTTTTCTAATGGATATCTCTGACAGTGCATTTGATGAACTCAGTGCAGCCATAGCAAGTAGTCAACTTAAACACCTGAGTTTTAATTGTTATCTGAAAAGGCTAAGTCACTGGCAGGGTTGTTGACTCAGACTACAACTTTGGATGAAGTTTCAGTAGGACGTTGTGGGGGACTATTTAAGTATAGATTTCAATGCGATACCGATGTTCCTAAAATATTAAGTGATGCAATGAAACACAGTCATGTGAACAAACTCAATTTGAGATTTTATATGGAATGTTCACAGTTCTTATCAAATCTTGAACCCAGACTTACTTTTGACTGTGACCTATTTTGAATGGCCATGATGAATATTTTTAATGTGCATGTACGCATAATTATTTTTACATTATGCACTACAAAATCATACGTAATACTGAATCTAAAAGTTTTTTACCTGTGTATAGTCTTCTTACATATGCACCAACAAAAATGTTCTATTAATTCTATTATTCCATTAATATAATAATGTTATTATTTTAAAACAGTTACCCGGCCCCAACAGATAATTATTGTGTAGAACAAAAGAGAGACTAGCAGGAATTTACCTGGAACATCATAGTTAATGATGTGTCAACTTAAAATAAATGATGATGTGACATCATCATTAATGATGTTCCAGGTGAACATCTATTAGATGTATTTTGAAGGACATTTTCAGTATAATCTACATTAGCAAAACAACTCTGTGTTCACTAACTACCAAAATGTTTGGAATACGGCATTGCATGAGAAAACACTCTGCAACATGAATGACAATGCTAAAATAGATGCCAGTGACGACAAGGAAGCCAATAATTCAGATGACCCACCGTCCCATCACCACACACAGACCCAGCCCAATGAAAACCCGTGAAGAAAATGCTGGTCAAGTTGATAATACTACACGTGATGATGGGCATGCTCAAAGTGCTGGGGGAAATGCAATTGGTGGGACTGCTCAACAACAAGCAACAGAATCTGACAAACAAGATATTAAGCAAAATAACAAACACACAACTAGTGTTGACAGTTCAGTTCCTACAACCGATCAATCTACTAAAGGTGAAAACGATAACAGATCAATCACACAGGATGACACAGCTTCATCTACTCCTCCGAATACCTCTGTTCCTGCTCCTTCTTCACCTTCTATCCCAAAAGCATCACAGCAGTCAAATGAACCGAAATCACTTGCTTCGAAATCAGTCGTGGTTTCATCAAATCGACAGAAAAAATCTAACACTAAACCCAGTACAAACGTGCCTCGTACAACCTCAGCTCCAGCAACAAGACCACCGGAAAAGAAGTTGACATCTGCCGAAAAGCAGGAGAAACAGAAACTAAATGAGCAAGCTTTCCAGGCGTGGTTGTCAAAGAAAAACCAAGAGATTTCTCAACGATTCAAACAAGAAAAATCAAAAGAGAAAAAGAGTGAAGAAGAAATTGGACGAAAGAAGGAAGAAAATGAACAAGCTTACAAGGCTTGGTTGGCAATGAAACACAGTCAATTGATAGCATTGAGTAGAAGTAAAGAAAAGAAGTTGCCTGTGATCAATGAACGAATTTCACGAACCCTCGGCGTTGAGCACCGTTGCAAACATTGTAGAGTTAGCTCCTTAGTTATGGTTTGCAGAAGGAGCTTTGCAGCTAAAGCCAACCTGTTTGCTATTGAAACTGCACTGCTAACCAGAAGACAGCAAAGTGCTGACCACAACCGAGACAAGGTGTGACAAGTGGGCGTGACCGCCGGTGAACACTGAGTAGGCAGCCATTGCTCTTGGCTTTGATAGGCTATTTCTTGAGATGTCTACGCACCCCCGGAGCTGTCCTGCTGTTTAGATGGAATCTACAAGTACCTAGATAGTCAACTATGGGCGCTTTTGTAGTCAAAAAGGTCCAAGATGGCCGTCAAGGTGAGCCAGCCATATGTAGTGACCTATGCAACTTATTAATATTCATCATTGTAACCTTAGCATTCATCTTTGTAACCAGTAACCATAGTTTACTTATACTTTCAATTTGTAACAACAGTTCACACACTCTTATCATGTGCTAACCATTTACAATCATCTAGAACATTCTCCATTACCACGTGCTTTCTCACTCTTTATAAATTAGCACCACATGTCAGTTGCACAGTTCTGTTTGATATTAAAATCAGTTCTCAGTAGATACGTATCCCCGTCTCTACATTGGTGACCCCGACTAGTCCATCATGTCTACAGCCTCCTCTACCGCAACTACAAGCTCTACTACAAGCTCCACGGCTTCAGCTTCAGACGGTACTGCTACAACTTCCACGGCTTCACCTTTAGCAACAGGTTCTCTTCTAAGCAGCACTCCAGCCATCAGCGCCGTCACCATCAAACTCCCTCCATTCTGGCCTGCAGACCCAGAAGTCTGGTTTGCGCAGGTCGAAGCGCAGTTCACCACAAGACGCATCATCGCGCAGAAGACTCGCTTCGACTATGTAGTCAGCTCTCTGAGTCCAGAGTTCGCAACCGAGGTCCGTGATCTGCTCCTCAAACCACCCACGATCACTCCATACGATAAACTGAAAGAACAGTTGATCAAGCGCACTGCCGCCTCAGAACAACGGAAACTCCAGCAACTCATCAGCGGCGAAGAGCTAGGTGACAGGAAGCCAACACAGCTACTCCGTCGTATGCAGCAACTGTTGGGAGAACAACTCGGCTCCTCGCCCGACGCCAAGAACTTAGTCCGAGAGTTGTTCCTCCAGCGCCTACCAGACAGCGTAAGAATGATCCTCGCTTCTGCTGATGCGGCTACAGTGGACGTCGACAAACTCGCTGACATGGCTGACAAGATAATCGATGTAGCTGGTGGCCGTGCACCAAGCATCTCAGCCATTCACAGCAACCGCTCAGGATACTCTGAAGAAGTCCAAGCAGACATTAAAGAACTCCGACTTGAGGTGTCCCGTCTGACTGAACTCGTGTCATCACTTTCCACCAGACCCAGAGAACGCAAACGAAGTTTGTCCCGCCCACGCCGACCACCAACGCCCACGCCTGACTCACATCCTCTCTGCTGGTACCATCACAAGTTTGGAGAGGCTGCCAAGAAGTGTCAGGAACCATGCAGCTGGGGAAACTCCCCAGCCGGACGCTAGCGGCGACAAGCGATACCGGCTCCAACTCTAATAGTCGCCTTCTATTTTACGTTACAGACGCACATACCCATACACATTTTCTTGTCGACACTGGTTCTGAAGTTAGTGTAATTCCTTCTACCTCTCCCAAACGCACACCAGACAAACTTACTCTCACTGCCGTTAATGCTACACCTATCTCGACGTATGGTAAACAGTCCCTCACTCTCAATCTTGGACTCCGACGATCCTTCTCATGGTTATTCATCATGGCTGATGTGCAGAAACCAATCATCGGAGCCGATTTTCTCAAACATTTCGGATTATTGGTGGACATGAAACAACGCAGACTGATCGACACAGCTACACAATTACATATTCAAGGCATTCTCTCCCCTGAACACTCACCTAGCCCATGTATCCTCCCTAAAAGTAACAATAATCCTTATCTCAACTTGTTAACAAATTTTCCCTCTCTCACTAATGTGTCCTCTCCTAACACCACAGTCAAACACAACATTACCCACCACATCGATACTACAGGTTCCCCTGTCTCAGCTCGCCCTCGCAGACTTGCAGCAGATAGGCTCAAAGTAGCCAAGCAGGAGTTTGAACACATGATGCAGCTAGGGATCATACGCCCATCCTCCAGTTCCTGGTCATCACCTCTTCACATGGTGCCCAAAAAGACACCTGGTGATTGGCGCCCATGTGGAGACTACCGCTCTCTAAACTGGTGCACTCAACCTGACCGCTACCCAATCCCTCACATCCACGACTTCTCATCATCGCTACAAGGTACTAGCATCTTTTCCAAATTAGACCTAGTACGGGCATACCATCAGATTCCTGTCGCTCCAGAAGACATTCCCAAAACAGCAATCACTACTCCCTTCGGACTGTTTGAGTTTCTTCGCATGCCTTTTGGATTAAGGAACGCAGCTCAGACCTTCCAGCGATTCATGGATCAAGTGCTACGAGGTTTGTCATTTGCATACGCTTATATTGACGACGTACTCATCGCTAGCAACTCCAAAGAGGAACACCTTGAGCACCTCAGACTGGTTTTCGAACGCCTTACTACATACGGTGTCGTCATCAATCCTAACAAATGCCTCTTTGGTGCCCCTGAACTCGATTTTCTTGGACATCACATCAGCAACAAGGGTATTACTCCCCTACCAAGCAAAGTTGACGCTATCCGTGAATTCCCTCTACCAACCACGCAGCGCAGCTTGAGACAGTTTGTTGGCATGGTCAACTTCTATCATCGCTTCCTTCCTCACTGCGCCGAACTAATGCTCCCACTACACTCACTACTTGACAGTTCCAAACCCAAATCACAAGTCCTTATCTGGAACGATGCAACCTTATCAGCCTTCTATGCAATCAAAGATGCTCTGGTGAATGCCACACAACTCTGTTATCCAAGTTCTGATGCCCCTACTTCTCTGGTTACTGATGCATCTGACACTGGAGTTGGAGCAGTCTTACAGCAGTTCGTCAATGGAACTTGGCAACCAATCTCATTCTTCTCAAGAAAGCTAACACCCACACAAACTAGGTACAGTACCTTCGACAGAGAGCTACTCGCTGTTTACCTAGCTATTCACCACTTTCGACACTTCCTTGAAGGTCGTTTATTCCACGTACTCACTGATCACAAGCCGCTGACTTATGCCTTACACTCCCGCCCAGATCGACACTCTCCTCGACAAGCTCGTCAGCTGGACTTCATCTCCCAATTTACATCCACCATCCGTCACATCAAAGGTTCAGACAATGTTGTTGCCGATACACTCTCACGCATTGAAACCAATGCTTTATTGTCCGGTCAACCTCCAGAGTTAGACTTTTCCGCCATAGCCAAGGAGCAGCAGACAGATCGTCAAATACGTGCTTTGGAATCCTCTCCTACCTCTCCTCTGGTTGTGAAACCAATTCCACTCCACAATTCAAAAAACACGATCCTTTGTGATGTTTCCACTGGTATCCAACGCCCCCTCATACCTCTTCCATGGCGACGAACTGTATTTGACTCCTTACATGGTTTGTCACATCCTGGTATCAGAGCTACCCAACGACTGATCACTGCAAGATTTGTCTGGCCCGGCATCAACGCTGACATCCGCAGATGGACACAATCTTGTATACCGTGCCAACGAGCAAAGATTCAGCGACATGCTTCCACAACACCAGCCTCTATCTTCACACCAAACGCCCGGTTTGACACAATCCATGTGGATCTAGTTGGTCCTCTACCACCATCTCATGGCTTCACTTACCTTCTCACCTGCATTGATCGGTTCACCAGATGGCCAGAAGCTATTCCTCTCACAGATATTACTGCTGAATCAGTAGCACGAGGTTTCCTCCATGGCTGGGTCGCTCGCTTTGGTACACCCTCACAGATCATAACAGACCGTGGTCGTCAATTCGAATCAAACCTGTGGCAAGCTCTGATGTCTCTTACAGGTTCCAAACGTTCCCGCACCACAGCATACCACCCTCAATCCAATGGTATGGTTGAACGCTTCCACCGTCACCTGAAGTCAGCTCTCAAAGCCCAACCAAACCCATCAGCATGGATGGATGCTCTCCCATTTGTTCTCTTGGGTATTCGGACGGCACTCAAAACTGACATCTCGACCACAGCTGCTGAGATGGTGTATGGTACCACACTTCGCCTACCTGGAGAATTCTTCTCTACCTCCATCGATCACACTACTGCGGATCCTTCAGACTATGTAAATCAGTTAAAGAAGCATATTCAGAAACTTCGTCCAGTCCCTCCCCGCACCTCTCAGTGCAAGAACTCAATACCAGCTGAACTCCTAAAAGCGTCACATGTTTTCATCCGACATGACGCAGTCCGCAAACCACTACAACCTCCATACGATGGACCATATCCTGTCATCAAACGCACAGACAAGTACTTTGTGTTACAATTGCACAATCGCAAGGACACCATATCAGTCCATCGCTTGAAGCCAGCTTACATTGAATCTAACGAAACACCTGCCACAACACAAGTTACTCCAACGCAGCCAAAGACACCAACACCAACAACACAGCCAAAGACACCAGCACCAACAACACCAAACACTCGCACTACTCGCTCTGGTCGACATGTACACTGGCCCAAACGTTTTACTCAAGTCGTGTAAACACTGGAGGGGGAGTGATGTAGTGACCTATGCAACTTATTAATATTCATCATTGTAACCTTAGCATTCATCTTTGTAACCAGTAACCATAGTTTACTTATACTTTCAATTTGTAACAACAGTTCACACACTCTTATCATGTGCTAACCATTTACAATCATCTAGAACATTCTCCATTACCACGTGCTTTCTCACTCTTTATAAATTAGCACCACATGTCAGTTGCACAGTTCTGTTTGATATTAAAATCAGTTCTCAGTAGATACGTATCCCCGTCTCTACACATACATAACTCGAGAACGAAAGCACTTTAGCAAAATCCACCAGTCACATTGCAAGCCATTGTCGTGCTAAGCCTGTTCATACCTTTACCGAGTTTCAGAAGTGAGCGATGGTCTCTGCAGCTCGATGGACAGAACGAACGAATGAGTGCAGTCGAATCGCAACCGTACTTTCTATTTGCAAGCGGAAGAGGCGTGGTCGACTTTTTGGCAAGCTTTTTTCCTCGTCGAGTAGCCTGGTTGTTGGTAGATATTCTGAGACCAGGGAGTCCTATTTGCCGTTAAAACATCGATAACCCCCCTTGTGATTAATATGCGAATCTTTTTATCGAGTTTTGGATGCGCGTTTGCTACTGCTCAGAGAGCTGTGGAAGGATAAGTCCGAGGAAGCCATCGTCGCCATCTTGGCTGTGTCATACAAAAGTGTTTCCAACGTTGCTACGGTAAGCAGAACAGTAGTTTTCAAGTATTCTGTGTGTCAAGCTATGTTTTTAACACATGTTTGACTAGACTATACTGTGATTGCAGTTTTAATACGGAAGTGTACCTACGAGAAAGGAGACTAACTGGAATTATCAAGTGAGTCAAGTGTACATTATACTATTGAAATTGTTGCTCTAGCGTGTATATTTTCCCAAAACTTGTAATGCAATGTTGTAGCTAAGGGCTTATTTGTAAAATAATGGGCTCTTCTGTGCCTTGGCTTAGTAAAGTAGATATATTATACTGGAGATCGATGGGTTAGGTGAAAGCCGTGCACTCCTGTTTTAGGTTTTACACCACAAGAGGCACATGGAGTCGGTTGTTTAGTTTGTTATAAATCCCATAGTAGTACTTTTGACCAAGAAGATGAGGCTTTTCTGGCAGTTGTTCTACATGCAAGTATTCTCTAAGTACTTGTTCATTAAATGATGCTCGTGTTAGTGTACCCGAAGCTCTGCAAAGTTTGTGCATGCAGTGGTATTGCATGTCTTGCGATAGCATGTGTGTGTCCTGTGATAGCATGTCTGTGTCCTGTGATTGTGTGTCTTGCGATAGCATGTGTGAATATGCATCTTGAGATAGCATGCCTGTGTCTAGTAATCGTGTGTCTTGTAATAGCGTGTCTTACGATAGAGTGTGTGGTTCTGTTTCTTGTGATAGCATGCCGTGTACACAGTGACTTATCTTTTCCCATTTTGGCTTGTGTGAATGATTGTGACAGTACCTTTTGGCTTCCAGTTTATCCTTCTTACATGTTACAGTGGTTTCACTACTTCTTACAATCTAAAAGCGTCAACCGTAGAGCGTAAACCGTGGTCAGTCTGAATCACGCAATGTAATAAACCTTCCAAATAAGGCAAGGATCACGCTTTGCGCTTTTGTGGCTGTTGCAAGGAGTAATAAAACCGCTGTACACTATTGTGTGGTGGTAGTGTGTCCAGGTGTGCAAGTGCATAATCTTTTTCTTTCTCACTCCAGCGCTCAAAGCGGATCATATATCCTCCAGCTCTTCCACAGAGGAAGCATTCCTTCTTTGCTGATGGCTCCATTGCTATGATAACATCAATTATACGCATCAATTTTGTATTACATTTGTGAAGTAATTTTAGAATTGTTAAAATCTCAGAACAGTAACTTTTAAAACATCACTTTGTAGCTACAAGTGTACTCTATCACCTAGTGCTTGTAGATAGTGCGTAGCTGTTTTAATATAGAAGTGTACCTAAGCTAAGTAGGTGCAATCAAAATACTGACCTTCTTTGTATTCCTAAGTGAACTGCGTCTTCCAGCTGTTTTTGCTTTACGTTATTTGCATACGAAGTACTTACACCTTTGTTCTACATGCTTGTAAAGTTAGGTTGGTCTAGCATCAATCATGTAAGTGTGGCGAGCGTTTTAGTCGAGCGTCCTGTTTGCGCAAAAACGCCATTACTCGCGTGCGTGGGCGTACTCGTTGCAAATAAAATCCCAATGCCATAATTAGGGAGGCACGGTAGTGCCTCCCTATGTAGGGTTGAACGAGAAAACAAGATGGCGGCTACATACAATGTATTTGCGTTCAAACGCTGATATTTCGCCTGGTGATGAATTTTATACGTCCAAAGACACTTAGATCTGCTCTCTGGCGTTGCCCCATCTTACAGTAGCAAGGAGATTGCTCGAAATTGTTCCTAAAGTGACGAACCTGGAAACGGTGAAAATCGAGTTTCGTCATCTTCGTCTTCTTCTTCTTTCTTTCTTTCTTCAACTCGCCTAGCGCCTTTACGCGAGCAGTGCCGAGACCAAAACACCCACGAACAGTCGTGAAATTCTCCTGGCAGGTGCCTTTTGAGGTTTGTTTTTAGCGAAAAGGCGATCTAAATTCCGCGAGTTCTCGATCGTGATCCATTTTCAGCTAAGTGTTAGACGCCATTATTGTGATTGCGCAACACGCACGTGACCAAGCAGTGGCTAGCGCACGTGACCAAGCACTAGCTTGAGTATCGCCATGCATGCCGTATGGATCATGGAGAACACATATTTGTCTGGAGTCTTCGAATAACGGCAAGTTCGTGTAGGATCGCCATTCTGCGCTTGCCAGATGATGATAACCGCCGTACAGGTCTACAAATAAGTGTGGGCGGGGCTCGTATGCACTGCATGCATGAATGCGTAGGCGAGCTGGTATGTACCACATAACAAATATTTTTAGCTACAAATTTAAAATTGTTAATAATAAAGAAAAGCCATCAGCAACTGGAAAACTAAACCAATGGTGGAAACCATGACAAAGACGACTCAGTACATGCATGATATTGAACTGCACTTCACTGAAAATGAAAAAAGGACACAAACAAGAATTAAAAAAGATTTCTATCGAAATCAAAAGGATGTAGGGTTGTGAAATCTACCACTGGTCCACACTGCAAACTAACAAGGAACAAGCATGGAATGGTAACACGATTGACTTGCTAACAGACCATAGATCCCTACATCAGTGGCTGTACATAAGATCAATAATTGTTTTGTCACAAGCTGAATCCAATTCAATTTAATGCATGTCTGGTGTCAGTCAACAGAAACTAGCTGAACTAGCTATAGCCAACCACAGCAGCCACTGATGTAGGGATCTATGGTCTGTTAGCAAGTCAATCGTGTTACCATTCCATGCTTATTCCTTGTTAGTTTGCAGTGTGGACCAGTGGTAGATTTCACAACCCTACATCCTTTTGATTTCGATAGAAATCTTTTTTAATTCTTGTACAATAATTGTACGGTTGCGATTCGACTGAGTGAGTGAATGAACGACAAACCAAGTACCGTAACCCTCGCGCATGCGCCGAGGGTTAATGAGGAAGAGGAGAAGAAGAGAATAGATGAGTCATTTGAAACGTGGTTGAGTCAGAAAAGAGTTCAGAGAAAGCAAGAGGAAGAAGTCGGAAGAAAGAAGACAGGCAAGTTGCCAGAAAGGTCGATTCAGAGATTGCGAGTGCCGCATACAAAAAGTTAGTCAATCTTACACATAATAGTCCGAGGTGATCATTGTTTTTCACTGTCTGCTAGGTGGTTGCATCAAAAGAACAAAGAAGCGAAAGAGGCAGCAATCCATAAAGAAAAATGTAGACGAATGTTTTTCAAAGAAGCTAAGGAACTCAAAGAGTCTATGTCAAAGAGGTGTGCAATGAATATTATTCACACATGAATCTGATTATCTATCATTGTCACTTTGTAGATTCAACGGTTTTTAGAATGAATCATATGGCTCACGGCAAAGTAATTGGCGAACTGGATTCACTTGTACAACAATATTGAACTAGATCACTTATACAAAGTACATGCATGTATACACTCAAAATTATAATCTGAATTATCTGATACATTCAATACTATTAAGACTATAGTACGATTATGCATTACAAGTTGCTCTATTAATTTTTGCACCAGCTATAGCAGTAGTAACACATCACTCTGCACCACACTGTAGACTTGCTGAACATCTTAGGACAGACCAGCTTGGTTAGAACGTACAGCCATGAAACCAACAGGGCAAAGTTGACTATAGAAAGAATCTGAACAAAGTTAAGGAAACAGATCACATAGAACATGGTGCTACAACACAGTTGTACTATGTGTATTGAGGATGGATACAACTATTAAAAACACCTCCAGTCCTTTAGTGAGTTTTTTCGGAGCCCCTGAATTGTCGTAGGGGTCGCTCACTCTGGAATCACACCAGTTGAACTTGAGTGGATTGTCTCTGTGCAGACCACTCGAGATCCATCCTTCATCACACATGCAACGAATACCATCTTGATGACCGTGGTTACACTCGAGATCGTACTCACCAGATTTCTACGAAACAACATTCAGGTATCTTATGCAGTCTCTTCACTCCCTCATACAATCACACACTCTGTCTCACCATCAACTCTTCGACCAGGTTTGGCTCCAGGTCTGGGTAGTACTTTGAATTACGTAGAGCAGGGACTGATTCAGGAATCTCAGTATCAGACTCGACTTGTTTAAAGTAGTTCTCATTCATGATCCAGTCATAGTGCACACATACATTCTCATCCCAATCATAGTACTGGAGAGAAAAAAAACACCAAATTCCTAACATCTGGAGGAAACTGATAGTAGACTTAAATACAGTATGTAGAATTTTAAACATGAAAAATTTCCTTATTATCAAAATTAACACTTGTGCAGTACTTGAAGAAAAATCGCACAGCACCCACGAAAACGTGACAATTGGTAAGTTTCAATGCACATGTATAGTGGGTATATAGTCTACTTGTCGTACCCCAGTAACAGTGATGCCGTCTTTTGATGATCTAGTGTTGCATCGTTCCACAGGTTCACACTTGCCAGTGCTGTTTCTGTAGAAGCTCCTCTTGCCCTTGTACTTGATAGCACAATCCACTGGAGAACAGTCACGATCAGGATCCTACAGTGCATTAGCAAAATAAACATGATTTGACATGCCTCATGTTTGGTGCTTTGACTCATCCTTACCTGATCAACCCCAGTACAGTTATCAGCAACAGTTGTGCCTGTATATAAAAATTGATAAAATTCATTTATTACACCACTTACTGGGGAGTTAAAAAAACAGAACAAACCATTTGAAACAGGATATGTGTTGAATTCGATTGTGTGCTGCCATTCTTTTGTAGTAGAGCCCTCTGCAATAATTTCAAATGAGCAGTTACCAATCCTGTACCTAGCATACTACAGGAGAAGAGAAGACACTCATCATCAGCTCTATACCAAATCTAGTTCAGTGCTACAATTACCAAATTTCTAAATAGGAAGTTAATTCGAGCCGTAGAATTTTCACCTTCAGTAGCAAGATTAACAGAACCTGGTCTTCCCAGCTCCATGACCTAACAAGAAAACCGTGAGTTGATTTTACAAAGTTTTCTTTATTAAAGATGTAGGCAACCAATAGTTTGAATACAATACATGCATGTATCGGTGAGTCAGTCTGAGGTAGCTAGTTCACTCACACTACAGTCAGTATCATTCATCTCAATCTCCAAACAACATTGTGTAGGTATAGCTGTCATCTTGTAGGGATTGAATCCTTCATTGCGGAATTCTATATCTGCCATCATTTTGTGTCATTTTTAGTTGTACTATACACAGTCTTACTTACAGAAATTGATTGCTGTTGCAAACTTCACTACTGCATCATGACCAGAAGTCTATAAAAACAATACCAATCCTGAACTATATATAACTGAAGCTGCATGGCACAGACTCTTTATCCCCTCACAATTTTTATCAAAACATCGTTGTCAGCTTCTATCTTATTTTCTCCGTGACAGATATTTCCTAACAGTACAGCAGACAGAACTGCAGTCATCCACGAAATCGCTTTCATCGTTACGGTACTATACCAGCTTTACTGTACTAGGCTATGCCGCACTGCACTGCCAGCCATGTGCGTCGTAACCACGCAACGATCACGTGCGTGCGTGGTAGGCAGCGCGCGGAGCACGCGGGTACGATACGCCCATTAAAATTCCCCAAGGGTGTACCTTCTCTCTTGATTTTACCCAACGGGCAGCACCAAAAGTCAACAATGACCCGGCTCGAATCTCGAGCAAACGCGATGATCTGTGCATTGGAACAACGACTACTCTTGCTGTCCGGAGACGTAGAACTCAACCCGGGTCCTGCTCTAGACCTAGGTAGGTTTGGGTGGGCCCAGGGAGGGGCTCGTCGACAGCAAGCCATGATCTGTGTTTGTGTATTGATACAGACAGTACACCTACGCTACTATACCTTGGGAAAATGAGAGTCAATGGCAAGCTTCTTAATATTATTCAGAGGATTGCTGCTCAAGACTACATCACATTTGGTATGCATCTTCTACAAGATGAGAATGGAGAAGGGGTTCGTGTGATCGAAAAAAATCACAATAATGATGTTCAAGAAGTTGTGCGTGCTATCATTAAGAAATGGCTGGCTAGTAGTGAAGCTCCTCGTACATATCATCACCTGATAGAGTGTCTCAGGCTGTCCGAGCTAGGTGCACTTGCTGATCATATTGAAGGTATGCGCATGTAGCGAGAGCATTGATAGAACATACCAGTGATGTTGTAAAGGTAATTGTAACCAATTACATAATTGTAATTGTAATGGTAATCCGAAATCTTGGACAGGAAGAGTTTGTAAAAATAGTTGTGCTATCAGTGTGCTATAATAATTATAATTACAGAGTGTGGACAATGAATAATAATTTTATGCATGATACATAATTTCTAGTCAAATTTGAGTCTATCAACCCTTGTGCAGTTAATTTTATAAGTTGAGTACCATTAATTTTGATCCACTGTATACCGAAGTAAGCAGTTTGTGGGACAAAACTGCTAATAATTATTTTCTGATAATTATAATGCAAAAGTATTAGTTTTTGCCCTCATGCGTGGACACAACTTTATCTGAAAAAAACACTGTTTTTCGTCGCGCTCTCCCCACTAAAACGTACAGAACTGGGGGATTTTAAAGGGGTGTTCCCCATTAACACGGGGTGCGAAGGGGCAGAGCCCCTTGTCGCTTTCAGCATTATTAGGGCTTCAGGGTTCCCGGAGATGCATACTTTGGCATAAAAATTATAATAATGGCCTAAACTGTGCTGTTTGCTCACCTGGGCACCACCAGGTTTTTGTATCAGTCACCATGCAGTGTTAATTTAATACCAAACTTGGCTGAAAAATGACGAGGTTGCAGCACTTAAATTTTGACATGCCAGTGGAAAACAGTGCTATAGTTTGGAACAGTTAACGTAAATCGCAAGACAAACTGTCAGTTTAGAATTTTTGTCAAAATAATTCAGTATCTAAAAGGTTAATGAGATTTTGGCAAATCTTGCTAGAAATGCTCCAGTGTTCGAAATGAACTCTAAGCGTTCTGAGTAATCATTTGAGGCAGTTTCTGTAAGAAAATAGAGGACGAAGGATTTTAAGGTGGTTAACCCTTTAATAAAAATCTAGATTCGGAATCAACAAAGAATTGCGAACCCCAGGCATCATAATAATAGAAAATCCACTTACTTTTTGGAGAGAACAAAGTCTGAAACCACAATTTTATCTATAATTTTATCTATACACTGTAACTAATAAAATTTACTAGTAAAAATCCGTATCTTTGCCGTGCACTCCTGCATTTTCTTATGAATAATTTTTTATTATAATTTCTTTACCCGCCATTTTAATGGTACCAGTCAATAATGTCAAAAATAATTATGAGTTACATGTGTGCCGTTAATTTAAATTTATCGTTCACATCAGATTCTTCTCGTCCAATGAAAAATTTATCGTTCACATCAGATTCTTCTCGTCCAATGAAAAATTTATCAAGAAAGCATTCTCTTAGTCCAAGAATATGTTTACTGGTGATTTTTCTTGTCATTCTCCTTGCAATAATTTGGAAATCTTTCTTAGTGTCCTTCTCCTTGTCAACACTTCCTGAGTCACTTGTGGAATATCAGAGATACCTTAAAGAGGATTGCTACACCGATCCTTTTCCTCTTTATTCATCACCCGTTTTTACTAATCGTCATCCCAAATACCCAATCAATTTAGTGCTGGTCCACAGAGATAAGAATCAACACAGTAGTGTATTTCGTCAACAACAAGAGTTCTTGCTGCATGGAGAAGTAGACAAGCTAAATAAAAAAGATACAGCTATGAAAATAGAAGAAATAGGATTATTAGATGGTGGAAGGACAGCAGCACATTTTGTCCTCGTAGAAGGAGACCCAGGAATAGGGAAATCAACATTGTGCTGGCAGCTGTGCAGGTTATGGAGAGAAGGCAAGTTACACCATGAGTGGGACCTAATGGTGATTGTTGAATTAAGAGATGAAGACACACGAAAGGCCAGTAATCTTTACGACCTGTTCTACCACCCAAACGACGACACCAGGCAAGCCATTGAACGAGACATAAAGGAAAGGGAAGGAAAGGGACTACTCATATTTCTTGATGGATATGATGAAATTTCAGAAATGCAACGTGAAGAGTTTTTGCTCATCTATAAAATTCTTACAAATAAGCTTCTTAGCAAGGCTACAGTTGTGGTTACTACCCGGCCAACTGCTATGTACAACCTACCTCCACAATTCATGCAACGCTTACAACAGTACATAAAAATTGCTGGTTTTACTGAAGCTGACATTCAGTCATACATCACTTCAGCATGTGAAGATGATCAACAATTGCTAGTAGACTTTCATTCTTATGTTTCTAAAAATTCCTTTATATTATCTGTCATGTATAATCCTCTCCACTGTGCTATTGTAACAGAGATATACATCGATTACTGGAAAAATGGACAGAAGGGGTTTGTTCCTAGCACATTAACAGAATTGTACCAATCTCTTGTCTTCAATCTTTTGAGACATAATATGCCTGCAAATTATTCTGATAAGGAAACACTTCCTGAAGATGTGAAAAGTCAATTAATGATTATAGCTGAGTTTGCTGCGAATGGACTGAAAAGTGGTCAATATGTATTTACTGAAGCTCCAGATGAAATGCTAGGTTTAATGGTACCTGTCAGAAAGTTAAAAAGAATTAAAGTAGGTGATTCAACATCCTACATGTTTCTACACCTCACCATACAAGAATATTTAGCAGCTCTATACTGGTACGAACATCCTGATCAACAACCAACTAACTTAATGGAACCAACTACAATACAGTCGGTCTATGAGCAACATAAATATCACAACTATAGAGGTAGTTGGCCTATTGTGTTGTTTATGGCTGGTCTCACAAAACTCAAGTCATTTCCATTTGAGCATGTGATATCTAAAAATCTTAATCATGATATTTTAATATATCAGTTGCTTCTTGAAGCTCAATCTCCTCGACTAGTATCTGAAGTGTTCACTAATAAAACTATTCGTTCAATAGATTTAAAAATGTTTTCATCAGTGGATTATTATGCTTTAGCCTACTGTATTGTTAACAGTGGAAATACTACCACATGGAAATTAGATTTTGAAATGTATAATATGGTGCGTAAATTGGCTGATAATTTGCACAATCTCATTGGAACTAACTGGGATGAGACAACTGGTCCATCACTTAGGTTGTATATCACAGATTATTCTTCGCGTTTTGATTGTCCTTTAACTTTAGACTTACTCATTCATTTCTTTCCCTTTACAAAGTCTGTATCTACACTTTTATTGCCAAGAGAACAGTATAGTGTATTAAAGTTAGTTAATTCTAGCAGCTTTCCAAATCTAAAGACCTTGCTTTTACCTCACTACTTCAAGATTGAGCCACATCATGAAGCTGTGTTGGAAAAAATTAAACTACCAAAAACACTTGTATCTATTATGATTCATTCTTCACTTGGTGTGCTACTTTCCAACTTAAATCAGTTGAATAAACTCCACATCAGAAGCAAGTAAGTATCACCTATTAAATTTTCTCAATAATAGTGGCCTCAGGTTTAGTTATCACATACCTACCAGTCATGCATGGTGTATCCAGTGCAATCAGTATTTTAGTGGACACTCTGTGTTTCATTCAGAAAAAAAATATTTAGGAGCTCATGTTAGAAAAGTTTGCTGATTAATGTGTAAGTTTGCTGATTTTGATAAGCTTATCAAAATTAGAACTTACACACTTTATAAAAACTCAAAATTTTGTTTGATTGATTTCTGAGGAGCCGAAATTTAGGGAGAGAATATTCCCCTCAGCTCCCCTCTGAATGAAACCTTGACACTGGTCTATGAATAGGCATATGATAGGTTATGGATCAATGTGAGAAATTCCAACATTTACAGTAGTAAACACTGAAGTTACAGTAGTGACGTCACAATAGTGGGTATAGCAATGTAGAATGATGAAGTGAGTCTGGATTATGAAGAAATTCAGTTATGAATGCCTACCGCAATAACCAAGCTGACTCACACTACTGCCTTTGTCAACGTATGTATGAAAAATCTGCCTTTGAGATTATCCTTAATTAGAGGCTTATTTTGGGTTTTGAGCAAATTTGCATAAAACATGCATTAGTGCCATGTCAGGCTGTAGCTCACTAACTTTATAGCAATCACATGCAATTTTATTCTTATTTTATTCTTCTTAATAGAACTTAATGACCTCTCTAGATTATAGCACTGCATGAATCAGGGATCACATGAAACACAACTGCGCCAGGCGACGCTAATACAAATGTATAGGACTGTCTGTCCATGTTCATTTCGGTCAACATAAAGGATCATAACTCGGGAGTTTTAGTGCATCAAGATGAGATTTAAAAATATCAGCTCATTTCAGTCGCTATATACGCGTAGATAATACTATTAAAGAACACATTCCAGCTATAAGGTAAGCTTGAGTACTAAAATTAGCGGTATTCCTGTTGCGGCTGCTGCTACCAGCTCAATATAAAACTATGGCCTTTTAGTTGCAACGTGTTCATTACCTGCACTTTTGGAAAATAATCTTAGCTGCTGTGATGAGCTGAATTTTATTGGCTGGAGTTACGAGCCTCTTTGTTGGACAGAATATTTGTAGACAGACTATGGTGACTGTTTTTTTTTCATTGTTTTCACTCTCATACCAAAGTGTACTAACATAGTTCAAGCATAGAGTTAATTTTCTTTTAGATTAACCTACCAATAATGTAGTTCATGCTTGACTTGACTGGATTAAATAGAGTCTTTATGTTTTGGTGAAAGTATGGATGTGCTGATAGTGATCAGAAATAAAATAAAAATTTCTGTCAGGGCGAGTGTTATGTTGCACTAAATTAAATGCAAGAATGTGCACAATTTGCAGAATAATGAGTGTCTTGCACATGAAGAGCGTAATCTTGTACTATTATTATAGCTTAACCTAGTAAACTTTTATCTTAGTATTTACTGCTTCTAATCTCTATAGCTGCCAATCACTCATCAAATTCTCTGGAATAAAGTTAAAGGTGCTTATAATAGAATCAGCAGGTGATGATTCACCTACTGATCTTTGTCTGGAAAGAATTACTAAGTTGCTCAGTTATGGTCTTGAACAGTTAACTTTTCAAATGTTTGACACCTCTGACAGTGCATTTGATGAACTCACTGCAGCCATAGCAAGTAGTCAACTTAAACAACTGAATTTTGGTTGGTATCTTACTATTAAAAAGGCTAAGTCACTGGCAAGGTTGTTGACTCAGACTGCAACGTTGGATGAAGTTTCAGTAGGACATTGTCTCGAGCATGGAATTAACTGCGATATCAATGTTGTTAAAATATTAGTTGATGTAATGAAACACAGTCGTGTGAACAAACTCCATTTGAGATTTGTTGATGAGAACTGTTCACAGGTCTTTTTAATTCTTGAACCCAGACTTACTTTTGGCTGTTAGACCTATTGTGAACAATCGTGATAAATATATTTAATGTGTGTGCATAATTATTTTACAATATATTATTGCACTACAAAATCATACGTAATACGAATCTTCCAAGTTGTTTACTTGTGTATAGTCTTCTTACATGTACATATACACCACAAAATTATTCTGTGTGTGTACTTACGTTGTTGGTTTTGTTGTTTTATTTTTCTTTTTAATTCTGTATACTTTGCCATGAATTATTTGCTAAGCTTTTTGTTATTTTTCTATTAAATTAATTTTTAAAACAGTTACCCAGCCCTGACAGATATTGTATAGAACAAAAGAGAGATTACGGTAGACCTGGGAATTTCGCATATCCAAATTTTTATTCTATCAAACTTTCGGTGTATCTAATTTTCGGCGTTAGCTTGAGTGCGGCAATAGTGCGCATTGATTAAACCAATGCGCGTAAAATTTCGTGTGTTAATTTGGACGAATGACGAAAATATTAATTTTTTAAACTTCTAAATATACGGTAACAGGAATTTACCTTAAACATCATCATTCATGATGTTCCAGATAAACATCTATTAAACGTATTTTGAAGGACATTTTCAGTATAATCTACATTAGCAAAACAACACATCTACTACAGCACTGTCAGCAGCTACATACACATACATGCTGTGTTCACTAACTACCAAAATGTTTGGAATATGGCATTTCATGAGAAAACCCTTTGCAATATGAATGACAACACTTCCATGAGACAAGACTGAGCTTGAGGAAGCTTTCCATTCGTCATAGCAGTGAGTATCTTGGGGAAGAAGAGGATCAACTGACAAGCTGTGACAAAGATGAGGAACAGAGTCACCATTACTGCATTTGCTATCGGTTCCTGCTCTCTCAATAGGAAGATGATGCCAATGGAAACAGTGAGGAATATAGTGATTACCATGACTGACAGCATCAAGACCACCTGACCAGTATTCTTGAAGTTTTTCATCTTTATTTTGCGATTACGAAAGCTCAAATAAAACACTGATGAGAGAAATACAGTAGTGTAGAGGACTGCCAGAATCAGGAATATGTAATGACTGGTTGGTTCGATTCTAGTGTGGAGCTCGATCAAAGGAAGGCTGCCTTCAAAGAATCTGTAGTAATAAGAAGAGTACATAGGTGGCTTCAGACGAATGAGGACACCAAGAACAATGTTGGGAAAGAGAGATAGTGACAAGATGGTGAGCAATAGTGGAAGAGTGTTCCATTGATTACCAAGATTCTTGCTCCAGCATATGAAGATGCAATAGACTCGTAATTGTTTGATAAACAATGTGATGAATATTAGACTGATCCCGTTTATGATCAACATGTAATTAGCAATTGCCATTGCAGTAAATACTTCAGGTGAAAGAACAAAGCTCCCAAGTGTAACTAGTTGAAGAGCAGCAACACAGAAGAGGTAGCATCCAGCAAACATGAGCAAGCTGAGGAAGGGGCTGGTAGCCTTGATAACACTATGATGTCTGTAGCAGAGGTAGAGAATGAGTTGTATTGTAGTGAAGATGATGACACCACCAATGAGAATGAACAGGACAATAGATATAGGACGCGAGATGAGAATACGCTTGTATACTCGAGGTACTGTGTCACTTGGTAGATCAGTAGAGTTCAGGTTGACATGAAAGTCTAATGGATGGAGAGGATTGTATATACCAACTTGTTTGTAAGTATTATTGTCTAGTATCCAGAACACTTCTATAGGAGTAGACACAGCATGATACTGATTGAACTCAATCCAACCACTAGCTCCTTGAAACCGTGATTGATTCAACCGATCTTCAATTACAGCAGTAATCTCAGGCTGTCCAATAGTGTAGTCATCAATGGAGAGATTTCTGTTCTTTAGCTCTGGAAGAGAATTATTTACAGCCAGTGCTATAGCCCAAACTTGATCATAATAGTAAGTCTCCAATTTTACACGACCTGATAGTGCTTTCTTTATATGCAGTGCTTGAACTTTGGCTGAAAATTCTGAAAAGGTTTCATTTGACACAAGATATGTGTTGTCTGATTCACCAGTAGTTTTGGTGTATATAGTAATATGCCTGTATGTAGCTTGAGAAGTAACATATCCTTTACCAATAAGCCACTTTGGATTGGTCACATGTATCCAAGTGTAGTGTGGGTAGATCAATCGATGCTGATAAGCAAGTGATGCTAAAGCCCTAGTCTGCCTTCCATTAAGTAGTTTGACAAGCACACCTGTCTCCATGGACTTGATATTCGAAATCACAGGATCTAGAAAATATGCTTTGCTCCCACCTATTCCCATGCTGAATGCTACTGACTTGTTGCTCGATTGTTTGATCTTTTGCTCAACGTCTTTTGCAACACCTGTGTACAATGGCGACTCAATATTGTACACTATACCTACTCTTGTCCAGTTGAACTGATCCATGATAGCCAGTATTGTGTCAGTGTAGGCAATGGCAGCTCCTCTAAATCGCCACAAGTGAGAAAAACGTTCATTCTGTAATTCAAATTCCGGAGAAGTGGCTTTGGACAACTGTATGAGATCAAACCCTTTATGACAAGCTACTGGATATATTTTTGAAGTCTGCGTTGCACACTGTAGTCCCATGACAGCAACAACCGGACGGCATGGCGGGTTCACTGTGTGTTTGACTAAGTTACTCAGTCCAATACCTGCATGTAACGATGAGCAAGTTTCAGTTGTGTCTTGAATTATCTCAATATGGTAGCCAGGAAGGATGTCACTGCGATTGTTGATCTCCTCTTGAGCAACATTGGCTGCTAATAGATTATTTTCCGCATTACCATAATTAGCCAACAATGCCAGCAGGTACAATGGCTTGGTATCTTCATTATCAGTAGAGCTTGGACAACTGGTATCACCATATTCAAGTGTTGCTAAGAAGAATAGTGGCAGGAGCCACTGAGCGTTCATCTTGACAGAGAATATCTGTGATGAATCACTAATTTTGCACTTGATTCCGTCATTAGTACTAACTGTGTTCAAAGGATCAAAACATCACACGAATGCATACTGAACATAGATAGCGAATTCAGTGGTAAATTTTACAATCAACAAGCACTGCTAGCTACTTATGTATCATCTCATTTGTTAATTTTACGTTCATAGCTTACTGTTGTCAAGGGAAACCAGCTATACTTGGATTATAATTCATTAGTAACAACAGGAGCACATCGAACCAATGTACCATAGATAAATGTGCTAGCTTTCATCAAATTTTGGTGTTTCCTGACACTACATTTTGACGGGTTGATCGATTAACCTCCATAGCAGCTAGTAAGCATGATATGAACAGTTTGTACATCGATTATCAGGACAGCTGTGGTTAATTAAAGTTTCTAGTTGTCCGAACAGCCCCATAGATGCGAGGAGCAAAAAGTATTATTTTTACGAATTTCAACTGCCATAATCTGGAAGCACCAATTGCATTTTATTAGTGAAAATTACAGCATAATCTACATGAGCAAAACAATACATCTACTATAGAACTGTCAGCAGCTACATACACATTAATGTTGTGTACATTGACTATGTACACTTTTGGAATACGGCATTTCATGAGAAAACACTCTGCAATATGAATGACAATGCATTCATGAGACTAGATGGAGCCTGAGGAAGCTTTCCATTCATCATAGCAGTGAGTATCTTGGAGAGGAAGAGGATCAACTGACAAGCTGTGACAATTAAAGATGAGGAACAGAGTCACCATTACTGCATTTGCTATCGGTTCCTGCTCTCTCACTAGGAAGATGATGACAATGGAAACAGTGAGGAATATAGTGATTACCATGACTGACAGCATCAAGACCACCTGTCCAGTATTCTTGAAGTTCTTCATCTTTATTTTGCGATTACGAAAGCTCAAATAAAACACTGATGAGAGAAATACAGTAGTGTAGAGGACTGCCAGAATCAGGAATATGTAATGACTGGTTGGTTCGATTCTAGTGTGGACCTCGATCAAAGGAAGGCTGCCTTCAAAGAATCTGTAGTAATAAGGAGAGTACATAGGTGGCTTCAGAGGAATGAGGACACCAAGAACAATGTTGGGAATGAGTGACAGTGACAAGATGGCGACCAATAGGGGAAGATTGTTCCATTGTTTACCAAGATTCTTGTTCCAGCATGTGAAGATGCGATAGACTCGCAATTGTTTAATAAACAATGTGATGAATATTAGACTGATCCCGTTTATGATCAACACATAATTAGCAATTGCCATTGCAGTAAATACTTCAGGTGAAAGAACAAAGCTCCCAAGTGTAACGAGTTGAAGAGCAGCAACACAGAAGAGGTAGCATCCAGCAAACATGAGCAAGCTGAGGAAGGGGCTGGTAGCCTTGATAACACTATGATGTCTATAGCAGAGATAGACAATGAGTTGTATTGTAGTGAAGATGATGACACCGCCAATGAGAATGAACAGGACAATAGCTATAGGACGTGAGATGAGAATACACTTGTATACTCGAGGTACTGTGTCACTTGGTAGATCAGTAGAGTTCAGGTTGACATGAAAGTCTAACGGATGAAGAGGATCGTATATACCAACTTGTTTGTAAGTATCATTGTCTAGTATCCAGAACACTTCTATAGGAGTAGACACAGCACGATACTGATTGAACTCAATCCAACCACTAGCTCCTTGAAACCTTGATTGATTCAACCGATCTTCAATTACAGCAGTAATCTCAGGCTGTCCGATAGTGTAGTCATCAATGGAGAGATTTCTGTTCTTTAGTTCTGGAAGAGAATTATTCACAGCCAGTGCTATAGCCCAAACTTCATCATAATAGTAAGTCTCTAATTTTACACGACCTGATAGTGCTTTCTTTTTATGCAGTGCTTGAACTTTGGCTGAAAATTCTAAGAAGGTTTCATTTGACACAAGATATGTGTTTTCTGATTCACCAGTAGTTTTGGTGTAAATAGTGATGTGCCTGTAAGAAGTTTGAGAATTGGCATATCCTTTACCAATAAGCCACTTTGGATTGGTCACATGTATCCAAGTGTAGTGTGGGTAGATCAATCGATGCTGATAAGCAAGTGATGCTAAAGCCCTAGTCTGCCTTCCAGTAAGTAGTTTGACAAGCACACCTGTCTCCTTGGACTTGATATTTGAAATCACAGCATCTAGAAAATATGCTTTACTCCCAGCTATTCCCATGCTGAATGCTACTGACTTGTTACTCGATAGTTTGATCTTTTTCTCAACATCTTTTGCAAGCCCTGTGAACAATGGTGACTCAATATTGTACACTATACCTACTCTTGTCCAGTTGAGCTGATCCATGATAGCCAGTATAGTGTCAGAGTAGGCAGTGGCAGCTCCTCTAAATCGCCACAAGTGAGAAAATTGTTTGTTTTCTGTTTCAAATATTGGAGATACAGCTTTGGACAACTGTATGAGATCAAACCCTTTATGAGAAGCTACTGGAGAAATTTTTGAAGCCTGTGTTGCACACCCTGGTCCCATGACAGCAACAACCGGACGGCATGGCGGGTTCACTGTGTGTTTGACTAAGCTACTCAGTCCAATACCTGCATGTAGCGATGAGCAAATCTCAGTTGTGCCTTGAATTATCTCGATATGGTAGCCAGGAAGGATGTCACTGCGATTGTTGATCTCCTCTTGAGCAACATTGGCTGCTAATAGATCGTTTTCTGGATTATCATAATTAGCCAACAATGCCAGCAGGTACAATGGCTTGGTGTCTTCATTATCAGTAGAGCTTGGACAACTGGTATCACTATATTCAAGTGTTGCTAAGAAGAATAGTGGCAGTAGCCACTGAGCGTTCATCTTGACAGAGAATGTCTGTGAAGAATCACTAATTTTGCACCTGATTCCGTCATTAGTACTATCTGTGTTCAAAGGATCAAAACATCACACGAATGCATACTGAACATGGATAGTGAATTCAGCAGTAAATTTTACAATCAACAAGCACAGCAACTTATGTATCATCTCATTTTTATGTCCATAGCTTGCTGTTGTCAAGGAAAACCAGCTATACTCGGATTATAACTCATTAGTAACAACAGGGGCACATTGAACCAGTGTACCATAAAGAAATGTGCTAGCATTCATCAAATTTTGATGTTTGCTTACGCTAAAATTTGACGGGTTGATCAATTAAACTAGACTAGTCTCTATAGCAGCTAGTAGGCATGGTATATTGAACAGTTTGTAGGTGTCCGGACAGCCCATAGATGCAAGAAGCAAAAGTTGCATTTTTTACAAATTTAAACTGCCGTAATCTTGTTATAACTGGAAGCACCAATTACATTTTATTATTGAAGGACAATGAAAATTACAGCATAATCTACATGAGCAATACAAGATATCTACTATAGCACTGTCAGCAGCTACATACACATTAATGTTGTGTACATTGACTATATGCACACTTTAATTTGGAATACGGCATTTCAGGAGAAAACACTCTGCAATATGAATGACGATGCATTCATGAGACTAGATGGAGCATGAGGAAGCTTTCCATCCATCATAGCAGTGAGTATCTTGGGGAGGAAGAGGATCAACTGACAAGCTGTGACAAAGATGAGGAACAGAGTCACCATTACTACATTTGCTATCGGTTCCTGCTCTCTCAATAGGAAGATGATGACAATGGAAACAGTGAGGAATATAGTGATTACCATGACTGACAGCATCAAGACCACCTGACCAGTATTCTTGAAGTTCTTCATCTTTATTTTGCGATTACGAACGCTCAAATAAAACACTGATGTGAGAAATACAGTAGTGTAGAGGACTGCCAGAATCAGGAATATGTAATGACTGGTTGGTTCGATTCTAGTGTGGACCTCGATCAAAGGAAGGCTGCCTTCAAAGAATCTGTAGTAATAAGAAGAGTACATAGGTGGCTTCAGAGGAATGAGGACACCAAGAACAATGTTGTAATGAGTGATAGTGACAAGATGGAGGCCAATAGAGGAAGACTGTTCCATTGTTTACCAAGATTCTTGCTCCAGCATGTGAAGATGCGATAGACTCGTAATTGTTTGATAAACAATGTGATGAATATTAGACTGATCCCGTTTATGATCAACACGTAATTAGCAATTGCCATTGCAGTAAATGCTTCAGGTGAAAGAACAAAGCTCCCAAGTGTAACGAGTTGAAGAGCAGCAACACAGAAGAGGTAGCATCCAGCAAACATGAGCAAGCTGAGGAAGGGGCTGGTAGCCTTGATAACACTATGATGTCTGTAGCAGAGGTAGAGAATGAGTTGTATTGTAGTGAAGATGATGACACCACCAATGAGAATGAACAGAACTATAGCTATAGGACGTGAGATGAGAATACGCTTGAATACTCGAGGTACTGTGTCACTTGGTAGATCAGTAGAGTTCAGGCTGACATGAAAGTCTAATGGATGAAGAGGATTGTATATACCAACTTGTTTGTAAGTATCATTGTCTAGTATCCAGAACACTTCTATAGGAGTAGACACAGCATGATACTGATTGAACTCAATCCAACCACTAGCTCCTTGAAACCTTGATTGATTCAACCAATCTTCAATAACAGCAGTAATCTCAGGCTGTCCAATAGTGTAGTCATCAATGGAGAGATTTCTGTTCTTTAGTTCTGGAAGAGAATTATTCACAGCCAGTGCTATAGCCCAAACTTGGTCATAATAGTAAGTCTCCAATTTTACACGACCTGATAGTGCTTACTTTATATGCAGTGCTTGAACTTTGGCTGTAAATTCTGAAAAGGTTTCATTTGACACAAGATATGTGTCGTCTGATTCACCAGTAGTTTTGGTATAAAGAAAAATGTGCCCACGAGCATTCCTTGAATTTACGTATCTTTTTAAGCCAATGAACCATTTTGGATTGGTTACATGTATCCATGTGTAGTGTGGATATACTAACCCATGACGAGCAGTGTATGATAGTAAAGCATCGGTCTGTCGTGGACTTAGTAATTTAACAAGCACACCCGTCTCTTGACTTTTGATGTTCGAAATCACAGCATCTAGATAGTATGCTTTAGTTCCTCCTATTCCCATGCTGAATGCAACTGACTTGTTACCAGATACTTTGATTTTTTGTTCTATATCTTTAGCAAGCCCTGTGTATAGTGAAGACTGAGTACCATAGACTATACCTACTCTTGTCCAGTTGAACTGATCCATGATAGCCAGTATTGTGTCAGAGTAGGCAGTGGCTGCTCCTCTAAATCGCCACAAGTAAGAAAAACGTTCATTTTGCAATTCAAATTCCGGAGAAGTGGCTTTAGACAGCTGTATGAGGTTGAATTCTTTATGGCTAGCTACAGGAGACAGTAATGCAGTTTGTGTTGCACACTGTAGTCCCATGACAGCAACAACCGGACGGCATGGCGGGTTCACTGTGTGTTTGACTAAGTTACTCAGTCCAATACCTGCATGTAATGATGAGCAAATTTCAGTTGTGTCTTGAATTATCTCGATATGGTAGCCAGGAAGGATGTCACTGCGATTGTTGATCTCCTCTTGAGCAACATTGGCTGCTAATAGATCATTTTCCACATTACCATAATTAGCCAACAATGCCAGCAGGTACAATGGCTTGGTGTCTTCATTATCAGTAGAGCTTGGACAACTGGTATCACTATATTCAAGTGTTGCCAGAAGCAAAACAAGCAATAGCGGCAGGAGCCGCTGAACGTTCATCTTGATGGACAAAAAACACTACTTTTTGCAATTTGCACCTGATTCTCTCATTAGTACCGGCTGTCCTCAAAGGAAAGTAATCACGCGAATGCATACTATAGAGCAGTTTACTTACAGTAACATTAACTCAAGAATTACACCTATGCAAGATTTTTTGAAACAACAAGCACAAGCAACTTATGTATTATGTTTGAGGTGATTGATGAAAATTTTAATTTTATTTAAAGCATAAAAGAATTGAAGTTAAGACGAGTATACAGAAATGTAAAATGAATAATAGAACAATAAAAGCTAGTTCTAGTTGGTGTCACAGTATAGCAGGTTGTCAGGACTTGAGGAGAGAGCTAGATGCATTACTGGATGTGTGTGGCTGTTTGGTTTTTGTTTTGGTCTGTTGTGATAACTGTTTCTTGAGTCCTTGAATGTCAATCTGGCAACCAAAACAAGTCAAAATTAGAAGCAAGTCTTGTACATCATAGCTAAATTTATGTAGGAGTGTCTAGGCTATAAACATACAGCTTCAAATTTTCGTGGTCTAAAAATTCTGTGGGATTTGGACTTTTTGTGATTGACGACGTTGGTAGCACCTAGCAAAATACTCTAGCACTTGATATCAATGAATTCGAGTTTTCCTCATGTGTGATAGGCAGAGAAAACAACATAGGAGTGAGCACACTGTAGAGCTGTTCTTGTTAATTTTCATGAATTTGTCTCAATCACAAACTTTGTAGACCACAAAAATTTGGAGCTGTATGGTACATGAATCAATCAGAAGAAGCTCTGCAGAACAGTACTATAAAGCTAACTTTTACTTTGTGGCTTAAAATAGTATTACTATAGTTCTACTATACAATCACACAAGCTCGTACATCTGTGAAAATTTGTTTAGGAAGCTTCAGTGTTCTCGCTAGGCCTTTTTGAGCAGGTCTTTCCTCCTTTGATTGTATAAATACCCCCTTGGATAGGCTGCTAAAACATTGATTCTCCATTGAGAATTATTGACATTGAAAGGTGCAAAATCGAGTGATAATAATAATGTGATTACCTATCAAAACACACCCGCCCACAAATTTCCCCAAGAACACTGGATAGCTTATTTCTGGTTAATCACATTTAGAACTACAGACCTTTGCATGTTGCTTGATAGCAGAAATTATAAAATGGGCGTTGAGTACTAGGCTAACATGTTAAAGGCCGACGCCCATTTCACAATCCCTTCAACTTGCAAAGGTCCTGTATCAACATTCAAATGAGAAGTGACTATATCAAAGTACCACTGCAAAAACACACCATGCTAGACCAGTGTATAATTTCGTGTTCCAATGAAGGCACTCGGAAAAATACAATTTTTCAATCTTCAGGACTTGAACGACTGGTTAGTGCTACAGTGTTGTCCATGAATCATAAAATCTACTTACAAGACCAAAAAATCTCTGTTTGCAGGCTCTCTTGGCGAGATAAGCCCTTACCAGATGTACTAATCGTACCTTTAAATGTTCTACTTGTTCGTTGTGATTTCGTTGCATGGTTTGAAGCTTTTGACGATAGTCTTTATCTTTCTCTAAATTTTCAGCTCTTAGAGAACATATCTGAAGAGTGGTCATGAAAGAAGTACATTATGTAGAAGGCTACAAGCTTACAGTTTTATCTTTCTCGAGGAGTGCCTGATCCTTTTGTGAAATTTGTTTTTTAAGATTTGAAACCTGCAAAACATAACACCATAATTACAGAGAAATCTATCAAATCTAAATTCTCTAATAAATACACGGTAAAGCATATTTTGTATGTACACACACACACACACACACACACACACACACACACACACACACACACACACACACCGTGTTTCTAGCCTAGTCGATTTAGTGTGTGGCTGAAATTACTGTCACTCACTTGTTCTCTGAGTCGCTCGGTCTCTTGCATGAGCTCTGAACTTAGAGGATCTCGTGTATCCCTACGACGAAAACAACAAAGACACCACAAACATAATGTTGTGAAAACTAAACAATGATGGAAAAGAAGTCCAGTGCACAGTAGCAATACTCACTTGGCTCCAGTTGCAAGAGGAAGAGAGGAGAAGGCAGAAGAGGATGTGTATGAGAACATTGGTAGAGGAGAAGCTTCGGTTCGTTTCTTCTTTGACTTTGATCTGAAAAAGGCAAACAAATAATCGAGTGAAGGGAAAAGTATTATAATAAAAAACTGCCTATACATTGTACAATTGCTTTTCTTGTACTTACTGGTCTTCACTGTGAAGTGAGTGATGGTCGTGTTGGCGTTTACCAGGTCTGTTCTTCTCTTTAAACTGTGCCTTCTTGTAACTTAAAGTACACAGTAGACAAAGAGTCTTGCCGTCAACCTGGGAGAGAGAGAGGGAGGGAGGGAGGGAGGGAGGGAGGGAGGGAGGGAGGGAGGGAGGAAGAGAGAGAAGAAGGGGGAGAGAGAGAAAGGGAGGAGAGAGAGAGAGAGGGAGGGAGGGAGGGAGGGAGGGAGGGAGGGAGGGAGGGAGGGAGGGAGGGAGGGAGGGAGGGAGGGAGGGAGGAAGGGAGGGAGGGAGGGAGGGAAGGAGGGAGGGAGGGAGGGAGAAGGAGGGAGAGGGAGATGAGGAACATAAAGTGAATGAATAGGTAATCATAATACCTTCTTCTTGGTGTCGTCATTTTTTCTAAAAGCACATCTTTTGGTGCACTGGTCACATGGGACAGGAGCACCGTACTTCCTTTCTGAGTGAATGCACCTGCAAATATCAATAACAAATTATACAGAGTGAAATGGGAACTAAAACAGCACACAAACACTTAGTACATGAAAATGATATCATTGCAAGAAGACTGTGTAGTGATTTGGAAAGGTCTAAGAATCACGCTGTTTCCTGCCCACACATCACTAGGGAGTCTAGCAGCTATACCAGTGCTTACCTGGTGCACTTGCTTCCTTTGAAGGCTGACCTTTGTCCACAGATACTGCAGTTGGATGGCTGAAGGAGAAGATGAAACAAGAAACAACTAAAATGTGCTGTTGAAAAAATAGACCAACCTTTCCGTACTGCTTGTAATCTTTGGAACAGCTCTCACATGCTGGAGACGAACCTTTAGTACCACTACAAAATTAAAGAGTACAATCGCTCATAAGCTGTGAAGGACAAGCCTGGAGCTTTCTAGGACTACCGTATAACGGATAATTTTGGCGGGAGGAAAATTTGGCGAATTTGGCGAATCGTCAAGCATTCGACCAAACAAAATTCGCCAAAATCTGCTTTTTCTATTGCAGTAATACGTGAGCCAGGCACTTGACGCCAAAATTAAATTTGCCAAAACGCAAAACCTGGGTCATTCACCAAAATTTTGACCCTCCAAAATTACCCGCTATACAGTATGCAATGTAAATTATGGGATAGAAAATACTTGGAATGTCTAGTGAGAACAAGGTACTAACCACACTTTCACTAATGGCTGTAATTAGCACCAAGCAACTCTTAGAAATGCACCAAGTATGCATATAGCTTATAATTAGAGCTCGAGGCACTAATTTCCTTCCAATCATCAAACTATGTAGAAACAAATGTGTGATTACCATCCTCCCTGCTAGGCAAGTATACCAGCTCAACCAGCTTTGTCTAGCTAAGAACAGAACATACCAGAAGTATGCAACGCAGTACCTCTCTCTTGCTGTTTGCAAACTCTCTCGGATAACAGGAAAACATGTATGATGTCTTTAAGCAAGCACACCACCTCAATAGGACCATGCAAATGACCTTTAACACAAAGTGCATTGACACGTTAGTACCATGTGGGAGGGGTCTACAGTAGGAGTGTAACAACTCACTCTATCGGGTGGAAATCCAGCCTACAGTACGTGCAAGGAATGGAGGGGAACTTCTTTCGACAAGCCTGAGAGTGGTAGAAGAAAAGTTGATTCGCTACAAACGTACACTCGATCGATCATTGCTCAAACTCACTTTGCAGAGTTGCTGAACGGCAGAGAGCTCCTCCATTTTGTACCGCTTGTGGCAGTGCGTGCACGCGAACAGCATCTCTATTCCACCCGTAGCCATGTTTGTCTATTGAGAGGACGATCGCAGACTTTATCAAAGACTAGAAGGCGATAGATCGCGCCTTACCAGAGCTCAAACACTAACCGCGAAATAGTGTTGAAGATCAAGGTCGTCTTGTTAGTTGGTGGGCGGAGACAAGTCAAAGTGCGCGGAAATATCCGGATTTAGGTTACGGCTGAAAGTTCACAACAGATCCCGCCCAAGTCCGAGGAGAGAAGAGCTTCTTTTCGAGTTTTTCACAATGGCTGATGACCTACAAACAGACGAGGTAAGTGGTGATCGAGTTTATGTTGTTCAGGTTTTAGTTTTGCCGGTTTTTAACAGACGACATTCGTGGTAGACGAGGTGTCAACAATCATTAAAGAGGCAAGTCACACTCGTCTCAACTAACTGTATTCACTTTCACCGCTGTTATAAATCACTCGAATTAAGATCTTCCCTTCCCCTGCCTTCCTCCTTTCTTTCTCCTTCCCTTTTGTATCTCTCTCCGTCTGGCTCCCTATCTTCTCTCTCTCTCTCTCTCTCTCTCTCTCTCTCTCTCTCTCTCTCTCTCTCTCTCTCTCTCTCTCTCTCTCTCTCTCTCTCTCTCTCTCTCTCTCTCTCTCTCTCTCTCTCTCTCCCTCCCTCCCTCCCTCCCTCCCTCCCTCCCTCCCCCCTCTCTCTCCCTCCCTCCCCCCTCTCTCTCCCTTCCTCCCCTCTCTCTCCCTCCCTCCCCCCTCTCTCTCTCTCCCTCTCTCTCTCTCTCTCTCTCTCTCTCTCTCTCTCTCTCTCTCTCTCTCTCTCTCTCTCTCTCTCTCTCTCTCTCTCCTCTCTCTCTCTCTCTCATCAGGGTGTAGAGTCTGTATTGGGTACGGCTACATATCAGCACAACAGAGTGAACCAGTGGACATCAAGTGTAGTTGAACAGTGCCTCAACCAACTCACTAAACTAGGAAAACCATTCAAATACATCGGTAAGACGACAAATCAGGACAATGTGTATTAAAAAATAGTAAAGGGATATAGGTTATGTACATGTACGGTGATTTTTCAGGCTAAAGAGCATTAAGCATTGTTTTACCATTCATCTCCGTTTTTCTTTTCTCTCCAGTGAACTGTGTTATAATGCAGAAGACAGGAGCTGGTCTACACACCGCCATGTCATGTTACTGGGACAGCACCACTGATGGTAGGCAGATATAGTACTCACCTTGTCTCTTCATTCTATTGCTATCCTCTTCTCTGTCACATCCACTAACACACTCACTAGTATAGGATGGAGCACTGGAGCATATGTATAATGGCTGCGTTGCTAGCTTTGTTTGTCATTTGGTAGGCTACAGCACTTCTTAAAGCAATGTAGAGTGCTTTTCAGCAACATTCGGCACACAAGAAGCAATCACCACTATTTTGTAAAATATCTATGCTCTGATTGTCACTACAAACCCAGTCTAACAGTATTGATCCAGTGTCTTCCTATGTCCACATTGAGTGGTTCTTCTTACTATTTCCCAGGCATTTTGGGGGCATCTGTATTCTGGGGGTGTCCATGTTTCAGGGGTGCTATTTATTATTCAGAATTTTATTCGGGACTGCACACAGTGTCAGACTGACTGTATTAGAGTGTGTGTACATAAATTTAGTGGTGTCTGAAAAAGGTTCCACTGTACATGTCATTCCAAAATTCGGAGAAAATTTGCCCCCAAAATTTGTGACACTAAAATGTTGCTGACTTTATCCATCGATAACGGATTTAATTTGATCGTGCTTTGATTTGTGTTCCTAACTCTAGCGGCTTTGAATCTGCTTTTTTTTGTGTGCATTAAAACATAGCTCCACGTAAACAGTCATTTATAATATTCTTCTCTTTCTTCACCTCCAGGGAGCTGTACTATCAAGTGGGAGAACAAGACCATGTTCTGTATAGTATCAGTGTTTGGTCTCGCAATATAACACACACACACACCATGACATGTACTATAGCTAGTATACAATAATAATAGTAACTACTGCACTATCTTTTCACTATAAGTTGACACACAATTTAATCATGATTGAATTATGGAATCAAAGCAGTCTTGTTACCATACCACACCGGATAAGACATTTTAAAGCCTGGAGTTGATGGCACGGTACCATGATGTGTTCTGGTTGAGGGTCCGCAAGTTATCGGCAAATCCATTTGATGGAGACTGCTAGTAGTAGCTGATTACAGAAGTTGTTGCTTCTGGAAAAGCTCTATGACATGCACCATCACACATCATCAAGGCTAATGAACAACTCATACATTCACTGAGGTACTACTAGCTGGGGGCACACACACATGCACCATGTCATGTACTACTCTCCATTACTGAATTATAAAAGAATGTCACTAAGTTATCACCAAACGTTATAGGATAATAATAGTGTTGTCACAGTAGAAGTAATGGTTTTTTTATAATAATTTGATTCATAGTCAACAAGAAGATTAAAAATTTAGTCAGGAAATAGACTACAATGATAGTTTTGATAATGATTTGACCCTTCCAAGAATAAGGTATCAGGCCATTCCGGTCCTCCATGTTGAAAATGGCAGTCACTCCCAGTCGTATCGAGAAGCAGAAGACGCCAGAATGTGATACAAGTAGTTGGAGAGTAAGAGATCTCATAGCATACTTGAACACTAAAGGCCCTGATGAGCATGTATGTGCAGCTCAAGGTGATGCTAGATTTATGATGTGACAAGCTGTAAATGATGTAAATATTTATGAATTTTATACCATTAGTAACAAAAGAACTTGAAAAGATGGGCAATAAGTGAGTTACATGTTTAAATGTAGGTTACTTTAGCGAGATTAATTATGAGCAGCAGTGTTATCGGTTTCCTCAATTGATTATTTGAAGAATGGCCGAGTCCTTTTTGGCTTTCTTTCTAATTACCACCAAGCACTCCACAACATAACCAGACATTATTGCTCACCATTCGGCTTCCGCTGCTACACCAAACAGTTTCTTTTGTTTTAAAGCACCAAATGCGTGGTGATAATATAGCGCATTTGAGGCATATACCAACTCTTTAAGGGGTCAATTGAGGGAATCAGCTGTACTGGCACCATCTGAATTATGACTCGTGTTGCGCTCGGCACTTCTTCAGTGTGCCCTTTTCAGGAATATAACAGGTGATCATGATCACTGTAAACCTTTGGTGAGAAATTCACTCCTTTTTTTGCCAAGGTGTTTACGCTAACAAATTAATTCTGCTTTGCCCATGCTCAATTATAGCTGATAAAAATTTATGTATTTATTTACATGTAGACATTTTAATGCTTTTTTATAATCTGACCAGCTGGCCCTTATTCATCATGTGTACGCAGTTGAAAAAATTATCAGGCTTCCTTTTCCTCTAGGCCATTAAGGTTCATGTACCAATCCTTTAGTCACACACTGATTTATTACGTGCACAGTCAAATCAAAACTACTGCACGTGTGGTTGTCTGATTTTTAAGAGTTTATTTTGAAGCATAGAAGATCGACATCTACACACACAGCAGACTCCGATCGACTGTACATGCTTTTTCTATGATACACACTTGTTTTGACATTACTCTTGTGTTTTTACGCAGGGCACAGCAGCACCACTATGATGACAGAAAGGTCGAATCTACATGTATTTTGTGTACAGCATACCCGATCTTTTGATGCAGGTGTTTAATGATCCAATTCATGGTCATTTTGAGCTCCACCCACTATTAGGGAGACACGGTAGTGTCTCCCTATGTAGGGATGAACGAGAAAACAAGATGGCGGCTACATACAATGTATTAGCGTTCAAGCGCTGATATTTCGCCTGGTGTTGAATTTTAGACGTCTTTAGACACTTAGATCTGCTCTCTGGCGTTGCCCCATCTTACAGTAGCAAGGAGATTGCTCGAAATTGTTACTAAAGTGACGAACCTGTAAGCGGTGAAAATCGAGTTTCGTCATCTTCGTTTTCTTCTTTCTTCTTCTTTCTTTCTTTCTTTCTTCTTTCTTCAACTCGCCTAGCGCCTTTACGCGAGCAGTGCCGAGACCAAAACATCCACGAACAGTCGTGAAATTCTCCTGGCATGTGCCTTTTGAGCTTTGTTTTTAGCGTAACGGCGATCTAAGTTCCGCGATTTCTCGATCGTGATCCATTGTCAGCTTAGTGTTAGACGCCATTATTGTGATTGCGCAATACGCACGTGACCAATTAGCAATGGGTAGTGCACGTGACCAAGCAGCTAAAGTATCGCTGCGCCGTGTGGATGATTGGATCACTATCACGGAGAACACACACCCGGCATTTGTCTGGAGTCTTCGAAGAACGGTAAGCTCGTGTAGGATCGCCATTCTGCACTTGCCAGATAGTTATAACCGCCGTGTAGATCTACAAGCAAGTGTGGGCGGGGCTCGTATGCACTGCATACATGCGTAGGCGACTAGGCAGACCTGATATATGATTTTAGCTACAAGTTTAAGAAAAGCCATCAACAACAGGAATACTAAACTAATGGTGGAAACAAAGACTTCTCCGTACATGCATGATATTGAACTGCACTTCACTAAAAAGAAAAAAGGACACAAACAAGAAATTAAAAAGATTTCTATCGAAATCAAAAGGATGTAGTGATGAAGAAATCTACCACTGGTTCACAATGTAAACCAACAAGGAACAAGCATAGAATGGTAACACGATTGACTTGCTAACAGACCATAGATCCCTACATCTGTGGCTGTACATAAGATCAATATTTTGTCACAAGCTGAATTCTATTCAAAGTGTCAGTCAACAGTAAATAGCTTAACTAGCTATAGTCTGGCCACAGCAGCCACTGATGTAGGGATCTATGGTCTGTTAGCAAGTCAATCGTGTTACCATTCTATGCTTGTTCCTTGTTGGTTTACATTGTGAACCAGTGGTAGATTTCTTCATCACTACATCCTTTTGATTTCGATAGAAATCTTTTTAATTTCTTGTTAGTAAAAGTGATTGATACCCCTCAGTTTCAACGATTGCGCAATATCAAACAGCTAGGTACATACATGCATGTGGTGAAAGAAGTATCTCATTCTGTGTCACATTTTTGTTTGCCCATCAGTCAAACGTCATTGATTTACTGGTAAAATTTATTAATTGCAATTTAGACAGTAAAATCATGACATAGACATTTTGTCTTATACTGTCCTTTTTTGTCTTGGGAATTGTTATTTTATAGGCGGAGTCTACTTTGTATTTCCTGGAGCTTCTCATAATCGTTTTGAGCATAGTCTTGGGTAAGAGATTTCAGATCAAGCTTAATTAAATTGTTTCTCTTTAGCGTATGCCACATAGCTGGTGAGTTGGTGCAGATCCTTCAGAGGAAGCAACCAGAACTGGGTATCACTGAGGTGGACGTACTGTGTGTTAAGATGGCTGGACTCTGTCATGACCTAGGTAAGTGTAAAACACATAAATTAATTGTTGGATTTCAACAATAATTGTTTGGTCAGGTCATGGACCTTTTTCACACTTGTTTGACAAACATTTCATTCCAGTGGCTCGTCTAAGGGCTGAAGTCAAACCTATGCCCGAAAAGTGGAGAGTATGTCATAAATAATGATTAACCCTTTATTTACTGAATTATTTTGTCAAAAATTTGACTTGCTCTAATTGGCAGTTTGTCTTGCAAACTTGTACGACATGCAGTATGCTAACTGTTCCAAAATAGCTCCATTTTCTCCTGGCATGTCAAAATTTACGACCGCATACTATACTATGAGTTAGCCACTCCCTCTTTGAACTGAGGACATCTAGTGTTGCGTCCTCATCATTTTCAGCTAGTTTTGGTCTTTATTTTAGCCTTAATGACTGATACAAAACCCAGGTGAGCAAGCAACATGATAGTTTCGATCCAGGCACCCTGAAGGCCTTAAAATGCGGAAAGTAGAGAGGCGCTCCTCCTCTTCAAACCCCAGGTTAACTGGTAGCTAGACATCCCGTGCTGTATGATTTAGTGGGGAGGGTGCGCCGAAAACCAGTGGTTTTTTTCAGGTAAAGTCATAGCTGGTTCTTTCCGTTAACTGAAAGTTAGTGTCTATCTGACATTTGTCAGATGTCACAAAAATTGATAATTCCACACTGTGCTGTAGCATGAAGATGCATCTATTGATATGTTCGATCATTTGCTGGATGAGAATGAACTGATACCAGAGTTTGAACGTTATGATCTAGAAAAAAAAGACATTGTATTTATCAAGGAGATGATAGCAGGTCCATTACAGGTAATGTATGTCTGTCATCAGTGAGTTGATATTATTACTCATTATAGCCTGTTGAACAAGGCAAATGGCCGTACACAGGTCGAACTAAGGAGATGAGCTTTTTATATGAGGTATAATGTGACATTGTAATCTAAAAGTTGTACAGTAAATTGTTTATTTATTATTAATAATAATAAGCAAAAGTATAAATTGTTTTACATTAAACTTTTTATTTATCAGATTGTTGCCAACAAGAGAAGTGGTATAGATGTTGACAAGTGGGATTACTTTGCTCGAGACTGCTATTGTCTTGGAATTGCTAACAACTTTGATATGAAGTGAGCTTAAAGCTAGGCTTAAAAATATTTTTAAAACTGTGGGCAAGCCCAAGATTTTGTATGACCACAACTGACCCTTGCAAGCTAGATAATTTGATGCTAATATAAACAGTGCTTTGTTTGGAGCCACGTGCTTATATGTACAAGTATTTGTGGAATTTAGATACCTCCTAAAATGAGATCAAAGCCCAATCATTTACATAGACCAATAATTATGCTGTTTAACTAATTTTTTAGTGTTGGTTTATTGTGAATCTGTATGGTGTGCTCTGGAAATTATAGGAGATACATGAAATTTGCACGTGTTATTTCCGAGTCAGATGGAGGAATGCTCCAAATATGCGCTCGTGATAAGGTATAAATTTCTATTTACACAACTGCGATATTACTATTATCTACAGGATGTTAACAACCTTTATGAGATGTTTCACACACGTTATTGTTTGCACAGAAGTGCATATCAACACAAAACGAGCAATGCAGTTGAGATGATGTAAGCTACTCTGTCTTTCTCTTCAAATTATTTTGTCTCTTTTAAGGATCACTGAAGCACTCTTAGAGGCCAATGACCACATTTTCCTTCCCGGAAAAGATGGGTACATGTACTTTTTTTCTGCGTTTTTGTCTAGCCTAATAATTACGGTATCTCAATAACATGAAAAAATTAAACTCTTACAACATATTGCTCTCAAAGTAGTATCTTTCACTTTAGCAAAAAAGTGAAAATGTCAGATGCCATACATGATATGACAGCTTACACGAAATTGACTGATGCAGTGCTGTACCAAATCATGGTGTCTGATGATCCACACTTGGAGAAGGTGGATATCTCATTAGTCTGATATTTTATGCTCGATTCTTACATGTAGTCTAAAGAGATACTGCTACAAATTGAGCGAAGGGAATTGTACAAGTGTGTAGGACAGACTCAACTAGTCCCACTTGAGGTACTACATGTATATACATACACTACACTCATACAAAAATTAAATACAGTACTTACTATTATTAGGGAGGCACGGTAGTGACTCCCTATGTAGGGATGAACGAGAAAAAAAGATGGCGGCTACATACAATGTATTAGCGTTGAAACGCTGATATTTCGCCTGGCGATGAATTTTATACGTCCAAAGACACTTAGATCTGCTCTCTGGCGTTGCCCCATCTAACAGTAGCAAGGAGATTGCTCGAAATTGTTACTAAAGTGACGAACCTGGAAACGGTGAAAATCGAGTTTCGTCATCTTCGTTTTCTTCTTCTTCTTATTCAGTCGAACCGCCAGTGACACGAAATATGCACGTACGCGAAGTTACATTTGCACTCTAATAAACGCGCAGCAAACAATTCCCCAAACCGCTTGCGTCTTTAGTCGACTATATCATTGCACGTAAGATAGGTGTTGGACTAAAACTTGTTTCATTTTATAGCTTACGCGCAGCTGCGAGTTATCATTCTTGTCCGAGTGAAAACTATGCAGTAATTTTATAATTACACTGCAAAACATCTTTTTTATAAAACGATGGCACGTTTTCGTTTTTACAACTGTACTGACAATTTGAGTAGTTGAACCACGAGGTCAGACATAGTTGCATGCATTGCCAAGGTTTCGCTCTTGTCTCATCTAAACTACTCTCTTGAGAGGTAATTTTGTTAACCACATCATAACTACTATTATGTTCAATGGTACATTTAGATAATAATAGCTGTGTCTGGTTTTCCTGGACAAAATGGCATCTCATCACCATCCAGGAAGAATTTGTGGATATTGGTTCTTGTGTGGTAAGGTGCAGCATAGATATGAGCATTTGGGTACATTGTATCAAGAGTTTTTCAAGCGATACATCCCAGCTACGTGTATTCCAGCTGACAGCTGCATATGCTGGACACCGAATGGAGGCAGTACGGCACATAAATAACATGGAGTACATTCCTGCATGGAATAAAAACCATGTTAATACAAAATTAATATTCTCAAGTGAATGTACCCAGAATGCACCGCCAATTCTAGCAATGAAAAAATAGGTGAAAAGGTGCAGTTGTCATAAGAATAGTAACATGTAGATCGTGTGGTGCTGATTGTGAATGTAGAGGATGTAAACATTTGAGGCTGGAGCAGAATGAGAATCGAGACGAAATTGAAGTAGAGGAAGATGATGATGAGGAAAATGATGAAGATGATGATGATGAGGAAGAGACAATAGAAACTGAAATGGTGACAGATGATATTGATGAACTTTGCCTTAGTTATTTTTAACATTATTTTCTCACTTTTGTCTGTTTCTCCCATTTTAGTATAAATAGACACTCCAAATGTGGTCAGAAACGAGTGGCACACTCACGTTTTTACAACCCTACATAGAAGTAAATAATACCAATCTGTAGCTAAAAGAATGCTCTATACGAATAATAGTTAGTCAGAGATGTCTCTTATACCTTGCACAGGTGAGGCGCTCTTAAAGCGTGACCACGGCTTGTTGAAAAGTACACATCTTGAACTTGAGATTACCAAGCGTCGTCTCAACAAATCGTTGTTGCTTCCAGGCTTTGTATAACAAAGTAGTGCTCAATAGAGATTCAGGAAAACGTCTTTGTAAAGAGCAGGTAGCCCTAAGGGCGACATCCAAGCGCTAAGTTCTCTAGTGACTCGCTTTGTGTTTTCTCTGAGCGCAACGTAAGGTACCGCCCACTTCCGTTGCAAATAAAATTGTGTAATTTTTGTCACTGGCGGTTCGACTGTATTCTTCTTCTTTCTTCCACTCGCCTAGCACCTTTACGTGAGCATTGCCGAGACCAAAACACCCACGAACAGTCGTGAAATTCTCCTGGCATGTGCCTTTTGAACTTAGTTTTTAGCGAAACGACGATATAAATTTGACGAGTTCACGATCACGAACATTTGTCAGCTAAGTGTTTGACGCCATTATTGTGATTACGTAACACGCACGTGATCTATCACACGAATTTATTAGTAGAGTATCGCCGTATGGAGAGCGCATATTGGCGTCTGGAGTCTTCATAGAACAACTCACCGAGTAAGCTCGTGTAGCATCACCGTTCTGCTGCTTGCCAGATAGTATCACAGCCATACTAAACCAGAGTGGGCGGGGCTCGTATGCTGTGCATGCAATCCTGCATGAATGCATGAGCTAGTTTGGATTATGAGCTCCAAGTTAAAAAGCAATTATCAACAAAAGCAAACTAAACCAATGATGGAATCAATTAAGAGACACATTATCTTGCCAAATTCGAACTGCACCAAAAAATTGAAACTCTCTGAAAAAGAAAAAAGGACACAAACAAGAAAATAAAAAGATTTCTAACGAAATCAAAAGGATGTAGGGATAAAGAAATCTGCTACTGGTCCACAATGTAAACCAACAAGGAGCAAGCATGGAATGGTAACACGATTGACTTGCTAACAGACCATAGATCCCTACATCAGTGGCTGTACATAAGATTTTGATTTCTGAATTAAATTCAATGCATGCATGTCAAGTGTCAGTCAACAGATACATGTACTAGCTGAACTGCTATAGTCAGCCACAGCAGCCACTGATGTAGGGATCTATGGTCTGTTAGCAAGTCAATCGTGTTACCATTCCATGCTTGCTCCTTGTTGGTTTACATTGTGGACCAGTAGCAGATTTCTTTATCCCTACATCCTTTTGATTTCGTTAGAAATCTTTTTATTTTCTTGTACTGTATTCTGTGTAGGAGGATGCTGGACAGACTCAACCAACTCTAGTCATGGATCTCTCTGAGGTGCTACACTCATGATAATAATTATATATACTTACTGCATGTATTATTATACTGCACTGCAGAAGGAAATACAACTTGAGCTTGTTGATTTAAAGTCTGACCTGTGTCATCTATCAAAACTAAGGGAAGAAGATTTTCGGGTTCAGGTGAAAAAAAAACAAGACTCAAGCCAGCAAGCTGCTGGTGAGAAACTTGTTGTAAATATCATGCAGGTGGTCAGATTTGACTATGGAATGAAAGATGAGAACCCTGTTGATAAGATGAGGTTCTACGCCAAAAAAAATCCTGGCAAGGCTTTTCAATTTCCCAAAGAACGGGTAATATACCTCTTTACCCCTCATAGGCATCAGTACATGCACCTATACGTTTAGTTGTTTGCATCATTCTCTTCATGCCTTACTTCTGTAGGTCTCTCAAATGCTGCCTAGCACATTTCAAGAGAAGACTGTCCGTGTGTACTGTAAGAAACCAGATCAGCATAGTGTTGTATCGAAGTAAGTAGAATGCTACAGCTCAAGCATATTATTAATTGTCGATGACATCATGACAGTTAAAATAGCATACACTAGTCAAAAGATTAAAACAATTAGTACATTGTGACCTAAGGTACTATAGGAATTAAGTGCTCGTTCTGAGATGTCAGCAGTGTATAATGATCCTTTAATGTATAGGTATTTCTTATCGTGGTGCAAGAAAAGAAGACTGACTCCAGAGGTATATACATGTATTAGAAATTGATCCTTATTATCATAGTACTGACAGGATTGTGATGAAGACGAATGGCTAACGCCATATGCAACTCCAGGGAAAAGAAAAGGTGATCGTACCAAGAAACGATCTCCACAGGAGGAGCTTGAAAATGATGCAAAAAAATGTAGGACTAACTTGTTCAAAAAAGGGAAAACCTGAAGACAGGTATGTCTATAGACAAACAGTTTATTCTCTTTTAAACGCATTGCTCATGTTTTTCTCTTTCTTCTACATACACACACAGTTGCATTATAGCTAAATGACCCTACAATATTTAGTAATGTGCAGCTGCTATGATCCAGCGTCTCACATTGAGTGGCTTACTATTTCCCAGGCATTTTGGGGCAAACTCATGAGGCATCTGTATTCTAGAATAGTGGGGTGTCCGTGTTTCAGAGGTCACTAATTATTCAGAATTTGATTCAGGACAGCACACAGTGTCAGACTGTCTGTATTAGAGTGTGCGTACATAAATTTTAGTAGTGTCTGAAAAAGGGTTCCACTGAACATGTCATTCAAAATTCGAAGAAAATTTGTCCCCAAAATTTGTGGCACTAAAATGTTGCTGACTTTATCCATCGATAATGGATTTAATTTGATCGTGCTTTGATTTGTGTTCCTAAGTCTGGCGGCTTTGAATCTGGTTACAGGTAGCATTTTCATGCGCATGAAAACACAGTTCCATGTGAACAGGCCTTAATATTCTTCTCTTTCTTCACCCCCAGGGAGCTGTACTATCAAATGGGAGAACAAGACTATGTTCTGTATATAGTATCAGTGTTTGGTCTCGCAATATAACACACACACACCATGACATGTACTATAGCTAGTATACAATAATAATAGTAACTACTGCACTATCTTTTCACTATAGACCACTTGGGCGCTAATATATAGCCGTAATAATTCTATAGGAAAAAAATTTCATAATATTTCAAAAGAGGCCTATGTCGAGCTAGCTAGTTCACCATGCCATGGTATTGCTGTGCTGTTGGCTGCAACAACCGCCAGGGAAAGTGTGGAAAGCGGTTTTACAAGTTCCCAGCGGACAAAAGACAAAGGCAGGCTTGGATCAGAGCAGTAAAACGAAAGGACTGGACTCCTAGTAAGCACTCCAGAATATGCAGCGGGCATTTTGCCAGCGGTAAGTCTCACGAACAGCAAATATTGTATGGTTTTTTTCGATGTAACATTGAAATATGTGTTTTCTATGTAGGTAAATACTCCAAAGACCGCCTAAGTGTTGACTACGCTCCTTCTGTATTTTCTTAAGGATCTACCAATCAAGAATCAAGCAGACACTTACGAGCTATCGCAAGATCCGAGCGTAAGAATACTTGTTTAGAAGGCATTCCATCTAAAGTTCGAAAGAACACACACATACTAGATACTGACAGATCGAATAGTGAGCAAAGCCGTGCGGAAATGGTAACTGATCATGAAATAGGTCAAGTGGAAGGCAGTGAAGCAGTGGAGAATGAACTTGATGAAGATTTAGCCGATGTGGAAAATGGTGTGGTAGAGAAAGAAGTGGCAGATGAAGAAAATGTTGTGGTAGAAGAAATGGCACAAGAAAATGGTGAGGTACAAGAAGAAATGGCAGAAGAAAATGGTGTGGTACAAGAAGAAATGGCAGAGGAAGAAAATGGCCATGGTGTGGTAGAGGAAGGAGTGGATGAGGAATACAGTTCGCCAATGGATGAGGAAAATGGTATGGTAATAGAAGAAGCCGATGAGGAATATGGTTCGGCAGTAGAAGTGAATGAGGAAAATGATGTAGTAGAGGAAGAGGATAGTGAAGGTGATGTAATAGCACTGGAATATGATGACCAAGAATACTTTGAGGTACTGGATGAAGTCAATATGTCAGTAGAAGAATTGAGTAGTGAATTCGAAGAAGATAGACTTGGAGCTGATGACGAAGAATTAGATAGTGAATTCGAAGAAGATAGACTTGGAGCTGATGATGAAGTCACAGAAGAGAGTGACCAGCTGAGTTTTAGTGATCTGCAGAATGAGTTACTAGAGTGTGAGTATGAAGTAGCTCAACTGCAGTATGATAAACATATTTTGGAGTCTGGTAGACATGTCATGGAGCAAAAAATTGCCAGTCTGCAGAGCACAGTCTTCAAGCTAAATGGTTGTGTACAGAATCTGATCAGAATAAATGCTAGACTCCGAAAGTTTGTATTCCAGGCCTCTATGCTTCATAATGACAATAAAAAAACCCTTTATTACACAGGCCTTCCGTCATATGCACTTTTCTATTCGCTTTTTGAAATTCTTGCTCCTTATGCTAAAAATGAGTGCACACAAAGTTGTTCTTTGCTGAATCAGTTTCTTTTAATATTGTCCAAATTGCGTCTAGGTCTTGCCAACAGAGACCTTGCTTACAGGTTGAATATAACAGAACCTGATGTGTCAACCATACTTCACAATTGGATGGATCTCATGTATCGTGAACTTCGGCAATTAATCATCTGGCCTGATCGACAAACATTACGAGAGAACTTGCCAGAATGCTTTAAGGGTTACTATTCAAACACAGTCTGTATCATTGACTGCTTTGAAGTATTTCTTGAGCGATCAGTTGGGTTCCAACCAAGGTCAGGCACTTATAGTAACTACAAAAAACACAATACGATTAAAGTTCTGATTGGAATTACACCAACTGGGTCAATTTCCTTTGTTTCAAAGGCATGGGGCGGCCGAGCTTCTGATAAAATCATAACTCAAAAGTCTGGGTTTCTTGACATGATTTCTTATGGTGACTTGATCCTAGCCGATCGCGGCTTCAATATCCACGATGAACTGGCTGTGAATGGTGCTAGACTGGGCATTCCTGCCTTTACTAAAGGCAAACAGCAACTATCTGGTAGAGAAGTTGAAGAAACACGACGTCTTGCCAATGTGAGGATTCATGTTGAACGAGTTATCGGCCAACTAAAGAAGAAATATAAAATCTTACAAGGAAGACTTCAAATTACACTTATCAAATGTCCATCAGATGAAGGCAAGGACCTTGCTACAATTGACAAAATTATCACTATTGCATGCGCACTAACTAACTTGTGCAAATCAGTTGTTGAGAATACTGAGAAAGAATGTTAATAATAATTATGTTGAAAATTGAATAGACAAAAAGTACTAGCTAGCCTAGGGTTTACAGTCTTTACAGTACCAACTTCCCCTTGGAGTACGTTTGATTCCAACACACGAGAAATGAAACCAAACACGTGAGCAACTGGGACTTTCACACTCGATCATCTTGCCTTCAGCCTCACTATTACAGTAACAATACTTGACAGTAGAATTAGGTGCTTCAGCATCTGCTTTAACCTTCCGAGTCAGAAGTTCTGGGAGTATGTATTTAGAGAAAAACATTCTCAGCTTCTGTAACATAGCAGTAGTAAATGCCTTGTCCTTTTCAATGCTTTGCACAAAGATACCTTCAGTTGTCCAGCACACAAAATCACACCTTTGGAATCCGGTTACAAGAAGTTGACCTTGCACCTGTGAGTAGTACCTGTGCTTTGTTTTAAGAATAGCACCGTTGCTACTTGATTCAAGACAGTATTGCTTGTCAGACAAAGCTCTTGCTGATGTTGGCACCTCAAAGCGATATTTGTAAGGGCACTTTATTTCAAGTAAACGAGACGGACAGCAATCACAAGAGCAAATACCATCAGGACTAGCACCAAGGTAGGGGAAAGCAGGGTTAACGACAAAGCCAGACAGTGAAATGTTTAAGTTAGCATGACTTGTACACTGTTGTTGAAGGTATGCATTTCTTGCCCTTTCCTCATTTTCTCGTCCCCATTTAAGTGCAGGAATTTCAGGGTTGACAGAAGAATACCGCAAGATAGACTTCAATAGCGGTGATGGGTATTTGCGGCCAGTATGCTTAAATGCATCGTGCATATACGAAGCTGTAATGCGCCCCATTCTATGCTCAAACCACAACTCCGAAGAGGCTTGTTGCTTAGTTGACTCGAAAAGATGTAATGCTTGAGACCTACTAACTCTGATGCCTTTGAATTCTGTTAAGCATCTCTCCCTAAGTTCCTCTTCGCTCCACTCTGACGACTGGGAATCATACAATGTACACAACAAAGCTGGTAAATGACCACCACTGACAGTGCCACAGTCTTCAATACCTTCTGATAACACAGGTGGAATATCTTGTGGTTGTGAAGAAGAGGAGATAGATAAAGGTGTTGAAGTAAGAGGCTCCGATGGAGACTCAGGTGTAGGTTCAGGTTGTGAAGTGAGAGGCTCTACAGCTGAAGTTTGAGTTTCAGATGCATGCTCAGGTGCTGTTGTAGAAGAGCAAGAAGGCCTGTTTCGGTCTGGTTGCAGGTTAAATTCCGGCACACATTTGAAAACAGCAGCAGAAGGATAAGCAGAATAAATCTTTCGCAAGAGATCCATTTTGGATATGCGTGGACGATAGTCAGCTTCAGTGCATATTATCGGCAAAATGGTGCCGTCGGCACTTCTTTTCCTGCTAGGTCTTCGGAAATTAATCATGTAGACTGGAGCAGCTTCAACCTGCATAGAATCAAAATAATAATTGGTATACAACATAGATTATTACACTGACTGTTGATGAAAAAGTCTGGTTCCATAAACATGGCAGAGAAGTGCAAGTCTTTGTTGCTATACCAAGTCGTATACATGCTTCAACTTTAAACAGCGTGGCTGCTACGTGTGAACACACTTCTCCACATCTGTAATAAATAAAAAGCTAAATGTTTGATTATTATAGTAGTAATCAAACTTACCCAGCCATACAAGTACAGTGCGCAGTCAAAACCACTCCTGACTTCTTCTCTGTTGCAACCCATGCATTGTGTGGTGAATTGGTCACCCTCTGTGAGGGTTTCACTTTAGCCCTCAGCAAGCACACGTCACTATTAGATTCAACTGAGCAATAGAACACAGTCTGTACCCATCCACTAAAAAAGAACATTGTAAAATAATGTTAATGATAGCTTGTATAGCTTGCTACAGGGGCTCACCTGCTGTAATAATTATAAGCCTCAAGGCTCTTGTAGGCTTGCATGGTCTCTTGAGTGTATATTCCAGGAGTTTTAATTAAGTACGAATAAATATTCCCAAATTCGACCGGTGGCCATAGAGAAAGATCATCAATCCATTTATTATCAGGGATTTGATACGGATCTAGACAGTCTTCAAACTTCCTCTTAGAAAACTGCTCCACTTTCTCCCAATATCTTCGTTTATCCGGCAAAGACAGTCCCGAAAGATGACTAAGAGCCATAAGTAACAGTGCTACAAACAGTATTAGCGAAATCCCAGCAGCGCTGTGGTACACCCTAGGCCTCTTTTTCGAAAACTCGTGGCAGACGAGGGCGTGGTACCTATGACGCGCATTAGAATTATTACGGCTATATATTAGCGCCCAAGTGGTCTATAAGTTTACACACACACGATTGAATTATGGAATCAAAGCAGTCTTTGTTATCATACCGCACCGGATATAGTGAGTCTGTGTAGAAACCGAAGGCTACACCTAGCAATAAGGGCTTGACCGGTCTACTCTACAGTACTGGTTCCACTCTATTGACAATAAACGCTTCTGTAAGCAATGGCTTGGAAACAAGACGACCTGGTTAAGGCACGGAGTGCTGAGAGTCACTCGTTTAAGAAGAGTTTTGCTGATCTGTACGAGTCCATCCAGAACCCAACCACACTAGCTGTTAGACTGTACACTGCTGATGTACTGTCACGAGAAACTAGAAAAAGAATCTGCGGTAGAGCACTGGTAGACTCTGATAGAGTGAACGAGCTCCTAGATGCGATGGAAACAATGATTCAACACGATTCCAACAACTTCTACAAGTTCGTAGATGAACTAGAGAAGGACAGTTCAATGCAGCACCTCTGTAGCAAGCTGAGGTCCACATGTGGTGAGTGTGATAACTTGTGTTTGCTAACAACTAGTACCTTATGCACATACAGCTCAACTCAAGGTGCACACACCTGAAGAACTGGTGTCGTCTTTACCGGCACAAAACACATCTTCAGCTGGTTAGTGGTACAGAGAATGTGTATGGTGGACTATGTGACAGTGCCTTATTATTTTACAGCACAGCAAGTCACGATCAGTGACAGCGTGCCACCACAATCTCTCACTAGACAGTTGTCATTGTCTCCACCTCAAAGTAAGATGAATTATTACAAATAAAAGAATTAAAGTCAAAAAATGATTTACCATCATCAACCTCCATAGCACACTCAACACGCTCAAAAACAGCAGGTAAATGAACTTGTTTATACAAGTTACAGATGACATAATCTATTTTCTTATCAGCTATCACCACTAGAAGACAGTACAAGCAGTTTCTCAAGATATGTTACCAACAGCCGTTCCCTGATGATAATAAGCTGCTCGCTACCAGCAAGCAATCCATTGAACTGGCAGTCATCAGTGAAAATTTGATCTTGTGTAGGGATGCAGATGAGTTCACTAAGAAGAGTCTGCATGGTTTAGCTGAAGAGATCAGGTGCAGAAAATCCGCCATCAAGCTAAAGGACATTTTAAAGCCTGGAGTTGATGGCACGGTACCAAGATGTGTTCTGGTTGAGGGTCCGCAAGGTATTGGTAAAAGCACACTGGCATGGGAGCTGTGTCAAAAATGGGAGGAGCTAGACAGCATAAAGCAGTATGAGTTAGTGGTGCTAGTTAACCTGAGAGAGAAGAAGGCTCAAAAGGCACGTTGCCTTGAGGACTTGCTGCTGTGTGATGCTAGGACAGACATGAAGAAGCTTTTGGCTGCAATAGGGAGAGGGAAAGGAGTGCTGATTGTGTGTGACGGCTTTGATGAACTTCCTCGTGCTCAGCGACAGGAAAGTTCGGTTTACATGGATTTAATCAGAGGTATGCTTTTGCCAGAGGCCACAGTAATACTCACCAGCCGTCCTTCGGTAAGCACTGACCTCGAAGACAACAAGCGTAAGATAGACAGGCATTTTGAGATAATGGGTTTCTCTAAGGAAGACATCAAGCGATTTGCTGAAACCATTTTTAGTGGTGATATCCTAGCATCGTTCTTGTCGTACATCACTAGCAATCCTCCCATACACAGTATGATGTACATCCCTCTCAATGCCATCATTGTAGCCTTGACATTCTTAGATAGCTACGACACAAACACTTCCTTCCCTACGACCATGACACAGCTCTTTGATGCTCTCTCTCGTGCTCTCCTTCGTAGGCACCTCATGTCCACACATCAGTTTGCCAGTGACTTTTGTGTGCCTCCTTCTCTTCAGTGTACAGAGGACATCAGGAAACTTCCCTCTTTAGTGGCTCAGCAGCTGATTCAACTAGCCAAGATAGCTTATGAAGGGTTTAAAAAGAAGAGGTATGTTTTCACTGACCTTGGTGAAGACTTTGAGCATCTTGGGTTGTTGAACAAGACCGCTTGTCTGAACGCATGCGCAAGTCCTGGGTGCTCCTACTCCTTCCTCCATCCAATGCTTCAAGAATACTTCACTGCTCTTTACATTGTTATTGCAAGTCCTAGTGGCTTTGAACTGGATGACTGGCTAGATGAGCGTACTATTGTAAGGTTTCTGGCTGGTATATTTGGGTACTGTGATTATAGCAGTCACCCAGTGTACCAAGAGTTGGTACAAGAAATTTCCCGCAATTGCAACAGTTGGCGTTACGAAACACAACGATTGGTTCATTGTGCGTTTGAATGCCCAAGTATTATGGAGAGTATTAAAGTAGACTACAGCATTAGTGAGACAATTGAAGTTCAACCTTTTGTAGATATTGACTGGTATGTCACTGGTTACTGCATCAGCCATTTTGATGAAAGATGGAAACTTGTTTGTCAAGGGGCTTGCGTGAGAGAAAAGAGTATCGATCTTCTGGTAATGGGCCTCAGGTCTTCTACTGTTGCTAAGGGAAGAATTGCATCGCTTTACACAGAATTCCCTTCTTTTTCTGCCATAATTCCTCCACTGATAAATTTTTGTCAACTTTATAGTCTTGAACTATACAGTGTCAATATTAATCACGATAGTGCGGTCATCGTACAGCAGCTAATTGCGCCAGGGAGTGGGTTGAAGAAATTTACTTACTGTAACGGTGGTATTGGGCACTGCACAGACAAATTCCTTCCACTTTTATTCCAGCAATCCTCAGTGGAAGAACTATACTTGCAATGTGATCAAATCACAGGACTGCTCTTTCCAAGCAAGAACACTAACCTCAAGAAGCTTGAGATCACTCGTGAAGTTCTTTATCCACCAGCAATGCCGCTCTTGAAGATTACCTCACTGACCTACCTGCAAGTCGATGAACCAATGGACAGAGACTTAGCAGTTCTTGCTGGTATTGTGCAGTCACACCGCTCGCTAAAAGTATTAAAAATTAGGTCATACAGAAACTATGATGCTTACTCGGACGACTCTGTGAATTCATTGACTAACTCACCTGACAACCTGATCCAACTGATTGAGACTGCTAGTAGTAGTCGATTACAGAAGTTGTTGCTTCAGGAAAAGCTCTATGACATGCTACCATGCATCACACATCATCCAGGCTAATGAACAACTGATAGAATCGATCACATCATGAAACCATAATTATTTGTTTCCAAACTTGGCATGCATGCATTACTAAAATGACTGCTGACACGGGCCAATCATTTCTTGTTCCTTTTTACATGTCCAATAAGATTTGAAAATAATTTACTTAATTAATTTTTTTATTTTTACTTAATTTTAATTAATTTTGTCCAATTATTTTTGCAGATTTCAGCAGACTTGTTTTATTGATAATCCTTAGCACATGAATTGCCAAATTTTTTAACACCCCACCTGCAGACTTGCGTGCGAAATGAAAAAACGAACTAGCCATTGGTCTTGTTGGTTGATAGATCTACTCGTTGCATGCATGTTTAGTATTGAAAAACGCTACGCTTGTTCTTCTTATCCTTGCCGCTAAGTCTAGCCCTTGGTATTCATGGTCAGTCCAAATCAAAGCACTGAGGCTGCATGAAAGACGCCGTGACTGAGGGTGATACTCAGTGTGCACGCAGCGGCATGCACGATGCACGTAATTACTCAGGCAAGGGCGTCACCTCGGCATCCCATGAATAATAGGCGTCACCTCTGTGACGGTCTCTCCAGTGGAAAGTTAACGGAATGGCAGGCAAAAGTCTTGCGGAGCCGGGGAGCGCGTCCGGCCTCAAAATCTTTGAATATCTTAGTTGGTCACAAAAAAATCTCGTAGAATACCTGAAGAGTGAACTTGACCTTGACCAGCAAGTGTGTGAAGTTTTTCAAGGTATGGTCTCCCGCATCGCAGTGATCGACGGCATGTGTCCGAAAGTCGTTGTCTCATTCTGCAATGATCCTTTTATTGTTTGTTCTCTTTCCCTATTATTAGACCACAAGATAGATGGATCACAAATACCAGTTGTATCGGCAGAGATGCTTGAAAAAATGGGCATAAAGTTAGTTAATGAAATAGACCATTCCCAGTAAGGGCACAGTATGCATGGAATGCATATGCGTGGGCGTACCACTCTGCGTTGGATACACTGAACACTGCATGGAGTAAAGTGATTAGTCTACATAAGCGCTGAAATTAATACACGAATTTACTTATAGAGAAAATAGCGGTGTTTTCGACGCGCTCTCCAAACTATAGTATATGACTTGGCAAACGCGTGGCCTTGCTGTTTGGAGTCCTCTGTCTGCGCTCTGTGAAAGGGAAAAGACTGTGCGTGCATTGGCAACAGCGTTTTGGAGAACTTGAGCAGGATAGCGTCAGCCTGGTACAACAAGCCGAAGTTCCGCCGGCTAACTATGGCAAGCTGCGATTATGTGAAGCTGCAAACCTGGATACGGTAGGAGTATACTGCGTGCTGGTATGTGGGTGTAGCTGCCAGCGTTTACTCGAACTCACTGCCTGTTATGGAGCCTGTGCCCTTATTCACCTTATAGCTACATTGCGAGCGGCTACATTGTGGACCCCTGTTTGCGCGCCTGTTCCTCGTCAGTTGCCAATGCACGCGCAGTGTTTTGCCTTCCCGGAGCGCAGATAGAGGAAGCAAAACAGCTTGCAAGGTCACGCGTATATACGGAGAGCGCTAGAAAGACGGTACCCGCGCTATTTTCTTTATGAAGCCCCATCGCGTATTTTTAGCTTTACGTAACTTAATCACCTTTACTCCAGTCTAGCCCGGAAGCCAATTCACAAGTCATTAAATTCTTCAGGCTCTTAGTGCAGGGAATGGCATTTGAGCACATTGTGTGATCTGTGGTTCTGTTAGTTTAGTTAGCAAATTCGTTGTACGACTGCAAAAGCTGGAAGAATAATCATTAATGCACATGTTGATCAGAATCGTGTTGAATACTGAAAGTATATACGTACCTATACACTGAACAGGTGAAGTAAACTGACCTGCTGCCCACTGTTTTGTTTAGTTTTGAGATGACAACTCAATCAGCGGCTGTTTACAATGAACTTCAGTCACAGATTTAAAACATCCGTGTTTGTCACAACAATGTTATTTTTGCTGCAGCATAAAATAATAAACACTACAGTCACAGTGAGCTGTTATACTAGCTAGCATTGAACCAGCAATGTTGGCAGTGTTGTAGTTGCATTTGAACTGTTGTTAATTCCCATGATACTTGTACAGAGAAATGGGAATACAGAACAAGGTTCTTGGATTGTTTCAAACACTACAACGCCAGTATAATGGAAAGGTCAAGCCTGCTTCAGAGTACAGTGCATATTGTTCTAATGTCCATGCATCAACAGGTGTTCAATGATCCAATTCATGGACATTTTGAGCTACACCCACTTCTAGTAAAGGTGATTGACACTCCTGAGTTCCAACGATTGCGCGATATTAAACAGCTAGGTATGCCAATGATTACTTGTAAGATCTTTTTAAACAAGTTCAAATTAGGTGGATGTTACTATGTATTTCCTGGAGCTTCTCATAATCGATTTGAGCATAGTTTGGGGTAAGACTTAGAGAAATTGATATAAATTATTGCTCTTATTTGTCTCCTTAGTGTATGCCACATAGCTGGTGAGTTTGTGCAGTTCCTCCAAAGGAAGCAGCCAAAGCTGGGTATCACTGAGGTGGATGTGCTGTGTGTTAAGATGGCTGGACTTTGTCATGACCTAGGTATGAAACCAGTGCACTTGTTTGTTGATACTGAACTCTTTTTGTGACTCAGGTCATGGACCATTCTCACACTTGTTCGACCAACAATTCATTCCAGAGGCTTGTGGAGCTGACAAAGAGTGGAAAGTATGTCAAAATTAAAACGCCAACCATGAATTATTCTCAGAGTGTGGTAATGTTTGGTTACTGCCTGTAGTATTGTATCCGTTGTAATAATTCACCATACTTTCCTTTTCCCTTGCTATAGTAGTCTTCAATGTATAATTTTTTGAATGTTTCATTCAGCTTGTCTTACTGTAGCATGAAGATGCATCTATTAAAATGATTGATCATTTGCTGGAAGAGAACAAACTGGTACTAGAGTTTGATCAATATGGTCTACAAGAGACAGATCGTACATTTATCAAGGAGATGATAGCAGGAAAACCATTACACGTACTGTACATTTATACATGTCTAGTTGACATCATGTTTCACATTATAGCCTGATGGACAAGGCAAGTGGTCACGACCTAAGGAGATGAGCTTTTTATATGAGGTATACTACTGGTACTTACTACATAACTATTATTATTGTTTTCAATTTCATTGTTTGAGATTGTTGCCAACAAGAGAAATGGTGTAGATGTTGACAAGTGGGATTACTTTGCTAGAGACTGTCATTGTCTGGGTATCCGTAACAGCTTTGATATGGTGTGAGTACTATACACATGTCTTGTAGTAATGTTTGCTTAATGGTTTAGTGATATGCATTTTTATCTTTTGAGTTACGGTATAATGAGTACTATCATGCTCTGAGCATAGTAATGGAACAGCTTCGCACAATCAGTTTTAGTACAGTTAGACACATAATAGTGTTCACTATTATACATTATAGGAGATATATGAAGTTTGCACGAGTTATAGAAGTTGATGGAGAACGCCAGATATGTATTCGTGATAAGGTACATACTCTCCTCGATGGCATGTTATTACATAATTATTTTGCAGGATGCTGGCAACCTTTATGAGATGTTTCATACACGTTTTCAATTGCACAGAAGAGCATATCAACACAAGACTAAAAATGCAATTGAAATGATGTTAGCTACTCATTTTCTACAATAATAAGTTTGCTATCTCTCTCTTTCTCTCTTTTCCAAGGATCACTGATGCACTTTTAGAAGCCAATAAGTACATTTCACTTCCTGGAAAAGATGGGTAATGCTTTTGTATTCTCACTTTGCATTCTGTCTAGCCTATTATTATTATTGATTTGTCAAGAGTTTACTATTGCTCACAAGGTTTTGCAACCTCTATCTTTAGAAAATTGAAAATGTCAGAGGCTATCGATGATATGACAGCTTATACTAGATTGACTGATGCTGTACTGCATCAAATCATGGTGTCTGATGATCCACGCTTGGAGAAGGTTAATGCATCTCGTTACTGAATTCGCAAATCTTCTATACTCTCTTTTCCACATGCAGTCTAAACAGATACTGCTACAAATAGAGCATAGAAAATTGTACGAGTTTGTAGGACAAACTCATCTACAGGTACTACTTTACACTTACATGAAAAGGGGAGCAATTGCCCCTCAGGCCCCTAATAGAGGCACTGCCTTCCTCTTCAGACTACAGACATAAAATTCAAATGTAGTAATAAAACAGCGAAGATCTGCAACAGCTCTCTGAGAGTCGCCATCTTGATTTTTGTCGTCAAGCAAGCAGTCCCGATGAGTTTCATAGACTTCCTACAAGTGCTTACACTTCAGATTCACTTAGACATAGTTAAAATGCAGTAGAAATGTATACAATGTAATAGTGGAGATTAGTGCGACAACTCATTTTCACACATGAGTAGCCGCCATCTTAATTCGCGGACACCCTACATAATTATCACTATAGGGATCATTGCCTGGAGTCAATGATAATAACTAGAAATGAGAGATTATGGCTGAATTAACACCACGATAAAATAGATAATCTACAGGTAAACTGCTTCAACTGCCCCTGCACAGTGGATGGAAGCACTGTAGATATAGCTACTGGACACTGAGGGAGGTGTTAAAATTCTCTATAGACTGAAGGCTGAGGTTTAATAATTATTATAATAACCACATGATGTTGACATTAAATTTTAGTCGCACGGGCCACATGTTCTAGAGTGGAAAGTTTTGGTAGGTTTCTGTGGACAATGCCAACATGCCCGTATAAGCAATCAATTGTGTATGTTTTCATATGACTACAAGAAGCGATTATGCATAAAGCTGATGATAGAACATGTTAGCTGTCATGATTTTAATCTTGCCCATACACAAGCAAACACCAATTTAAACCCCTCATTTCATCAAACAGAATTAACTTACTGTATTTTGTGTAGGAGGTTACAGAACAGACTCAATTGACTCCATTGGAGCTCTCTAAGGTGATACACTCATACTTACTGCATGTACTATTATGTGTATACTGTAGAAAATAGAAGAAGAGCTTGTTGAATTAGCGTCTAAGTTGCCTGATCTACCAAAACTAAAAGAAAAAGAAGACTTTCAAGTTCAGGTGAAGAAAACCAAATAAACACTCAAGCACTATTAATCTCAGTGCTATTGTAGGTAGTCACATTTAACTATGGAAAGAAAAGTAAAAACCCTGTTGAGAAGATGAGGTTCTACAAAAAAAAAGATCCTGACAAGGCAATTAAAATTTCCAAAGAACAGGTGTGTGAAGTAGCTAGTGTAATGTCTGTAAAACTGCTTGCATCAGATGTATTGTTGTGCAGTGAAAAACAGCCCTATAGAGTTATTTTGAGTAAAAATGTGTATTGCTATTGTTAATTGCTGGGTATGCTTGTGTGAATGATGCACATTAGAATTAGACAGTTGTCAAATAAAGTTGAGAGCAATCGCACAAACAGCACAAGATATCTGCAGGAGAAAACCTCAGCATTAAAAATTCTAGCAAAATTATAATATTAGTAAACTTATCTAAGTTGAAGTTGCCAGACATAGTTGTCGCTTCATCTCCATATTTCTGTAGGTCTCTCAGTTGTTGCCTAACACATTTCAAGAGAAGATAGTTCGTGTGTACTGCAAGAAACCAGCTCTGGATAGTGTTGTATCAGAGTAAGTAGTTGGAATGCAAGAAATGTCTGGTGGATATGTTAGGCGCAAAGCGTCGATTTGGACAATCCACGGATTGCCCTGCGCAAAGTATGGATCTACGCTTTGCGCAGCCAATCCACGGATTGTTCTGGATTCAGACACGTGTTTCAGAACGATCGTTTCCAGCTGCTATTCAGGTCTACCGATCCGCGGCCATGGTTGACAGAGAGGCGATTGAGGCTTTTGTTAATAGTTCCTTCGTGCAGACAAAAAAGACAGGGAGTAAAGTGCTGACCAGAAGTAGAGGAGCAGAGATAGTGGCTTATCTTTCGGGTGGTGCCGGGGAGACCAGTGCGCATTTTAAATTCTGGGTTAAGTCGCGCTGTTTTTTGTTGATGGACTACCCAGTTCTTGGTCTGTCGAACGTTCTGTGTTTGCCAGCTAAGCCACAGAAAAAGGTTTGTTGTGCTGTACAAAAGAGCCTATGTACAACAAGATGAATCATCAGCTAGTGGTCTCATTTGTGAAAGCTGCAGAAGTTAAGGGGGTAACCGAGAATCAAGAGTTTCGATTAATTATTGATTATGTACATTCTTTGACTGCAGGTGATGATCCTAGCTCTACGTATGCCCAAAAAGTCCAACAACAAAAGAAGAACAAATTTGTTGCGGCTTTTTATAGGCTTTAGTATCAATAAAGCATCTGTTGAACAACTATTAATACTTTGAGAGCATGCAGCACTGTGCACTAACACGACAGTAGGACCAATTTCTTATAGATGATATCTCAATCCCAGCACGAATCTATGGTTTGGCGGCAACTGAATCCATGCATGGTACTGCATGACTAGGATCATTAGGCATACATGTATCTTCCAGCTCGAATCCATGGTTTGACCAAATCCATGCTTTGAGCCCTTTGATTCGCGCGATCCACGGATTAAGCGGGCAATCCGTGGATTGTCGCGCAAAGCGTAGATCCACACTTTGCGCAGGGCAATCCGAGGATCGTCCTAATCGACGCTTTGCGCCTAACAATACATATTATACCAAGGATTTGTGTTCATCCATCTGTGTATGCATGGGTATCATGGTTATTTACTGTCTTACCACTCAAAAATTGCCACTATATTTTGATTTCTATTCAGCAAATCAGGGGAACCTCTTTGTGACCATCCCATAATATAATTATGATTGTTTGTAGAATACAAGTGTACTACTGTAACAGTACAGTCGATTTCAGTTGCGCATGAACATGGCATGTTCCGTGAAAGACTGTGTGTCCCACATAAATTTTTCAGGTGACCTCCATCTGCTCTCTAATTAGGGAGGCACGGTAGACCGTAGTGCCTCCCTATGTAGGGTTGAACGGAAAAACAAGATGGCGGCTACATACAATGTATTAGCGTTCAAACGCTGATATTTCGCCAGGTGGTGAATTTTATACGTTCAAGGACACTTAGATCTGCTCTCTGGCGTTGCCCCATCTTACAGTAGCAAGGAGAGTGCTCTACACTGTTACTAAAGTGACGAACCTAGAAACGGTGAAAATCGAGTTTCGTCATCTTAGTTTTCTTCTTTCTTCTTTCTTTCTTCTTTCTTTCTTCAGCGCGACTAGCGCCTTTACGCGAGCAGTGCCGAGACCAAAACACCCACGAACAGTCGTGAAATTCTCCTGGCAGGTGCCTTTTGAACTTTGTTTTTAGCGAAACGGCGATATACATTCCGCGAGTTCTCGATCGTGATCCATTGTCAGCTAAGTGTTAGACGCCATTAGTGTGATTGCGCAATACGCACGAGACCAAGCAGTGGTTAGCGCACATGACCAAGCTAGCTTGAGTATCGCCTCGCAGTAAGGTTCACGGAGAACGCATATCTGTCTGGAGTCTTCGAAGAACGGAAAGATTGTATAGGATCACCATTCTGCGCTTGCCAGATAATTATAACCGCCGTACAGATCTAAAAACTAGTGTGGGCGGGGCTCGTATGCAATGGCAGATTTTCATAACGTAAGGTAACCGCCCCTAATTCCGGACACGTTGTGCTATTATCGGAATTTCAGTAATTTCTACGGGCGAAAGTTCCAAGTGTTATACATTAGTAGAACCCTTGGGCCTTCTTCTTGACGACACTGTACAATTCTAGCAGTAATTGTTCGATTTGTAAACGAGCGGAAGGTTTGTTTACCGCTTTTTGGAACTCTTCAATTTTAGGGGGCGGACCCTAATTCCGGACACTTCTACAGGTTGGTCTGTGCAACCCTGCAAGCATGGTGCAAGTTGCCAAAGCTATTACTTTCGATGTTAAGCGATGAAAGACTCAATCAACTCACTGCAGTTCCCAAGACTACTAGTCCAGGCTTGACTTTAGATTATTGAGCAACCGAATCAGGCTGGGAACGAAATTTTTGTGTAAAATGCCTGTAACTGCTGTTTGCATGACAGAAATTACCAGTGAGTGGTTGAACAACCTTGCTGCTGCATACTCAGCACCGTAACATCAACCACAGTTGAAGTATTCAACAGAATTGCAGTGGAAAATAAGATAGAAATCGACGTAGGTTGAATTTTGACTAAAATTTACAGCAGTAGTTGACTCAACTACTTTACTGCCGCTCATTGCTATCATAAAAAGTTAGATGTAGTGATATTGAAGTCTGTCAGCGTGCAAGATCACTCGCCGAAGCAACAGTAGCTAAGCTTGGTGGACAAAACCAAATCACGTAGGGTGCGGTTTCGATCAATTATTTAGTAGTGCTAGTTCTATCCGTATTCCTGCACCACTGGTAATAGTTTAGTACTTAAAACTCAGTGAGATGATGCTGCTATGATAGCTCTACCTGCGTAGTGAAAATGGCTAAACTACGTCAACGCGTTCTTGAGAAATGCAGCATGAAAAGTAGAGTGTCCGGAATTAGGAACCGTCCGGAATTAGGGGCGGTTACCTTATAATTGGAATTAGAATAAATTCGGCTGTAGGGGCATGGGCGTTATTTAGAATCATTTCCCAATCATTGCTGTGTAGTTCTAGTCTCGTTCCCAGACCACACCTCTTCCGCTTTGCTTCTGAGAGGGTCTGGTGGCTTTAGTTGCACTTTCTTGGGCTTTTCGTGTACGAGAGTTACGTAACACTAATGAATATGTATAAATGTTAGTATTTGCACCTGCAAAAAGGAAAATGGCTGCTACACACAAGTGTCTCGTATGTAGTTGCTCGTTGGACGAGGGAGACAATCTGCGAAGGCGAAGACGTCTGGACAAATGTTCTCAATACTTGAAGAACTACATAGAGATGATTGAGCTTGAACACGGATCGTACAACGATCCTACGTACGCTTGTCGAACGTGCTTCTCTGACATCGAAAAAGGAGCTAAGACTGCAGTTGCACTGCAATCCATAAACACGCGGCTCGAGAATGTCAGGAAAAAGACTACAGTCGCCGTATCGAGGTACATGTATCTTGACCGCCATCATTCTATCGATGTGGTTTGTATTACGTAAGAGTTAGCGTTCTGACCAATCAGATTCTACCCCAGACATTCCGGGGAAAAAGTTACTTCCTGGCCCAAGAAAATCGACTAAAGCCACCAGACCCTCTCACGAGCAATTAAGCGAGGGGGTGTGGTCTGGGGACGAGACTAGTGTAGTTCAGGCTAGATTCCGCGATCTTCTCTTCTGTCTGATAGATAGAATCGTTTGTCCTACAACTGTCTTACGTTGAGAAATAGGAAGGTCATTGGTTAGGTCTCTGGAAAAGAAGAAACTTTCCATCCAGAAGCTAGAAATAAGGCGTCAGCGGTAACTGCTTGTTCGCGCTTGAAATCATGCTGGGATTGCTACTCCAGTTTTCAAGCGCAAGAATATACATGGGTAAGGTCAGCTAACAATGTTGCTGTAACTACTAGACGCAAGAAACCAACTCGAGCTGTTCAACGGACATCAGACGGCATCAATATGTCGGGGTAAGTTCGACCGGCATATTCCCTACTTGTTCTCAGCTCGAGTTGGTTTCTTGCGTCTAGTAGTTACAGCAACATTGTTAGCTGACCTTACCCATGTATATTCTTGCGCTTGAAAACTGGAGTAGCAATCCCAGCATGATTTCAAGCGCGAACAAGCAGTTACCGCTGACGCCTTATTTCTAGCTTCTGGATGGAAAGTTTCTTCTTTTCCAGAGACCTAACCAATGACCTTCCTATTTCTCAACGTAAGACAGTTGTAGGACAAACGATTCTATCTATCAGACAGAAGAGAAGATCGCGGAATCTAGCCTGAACTACACAGCAATGATTGGGAAATGATTCTAAATAACGCCCATGCCCCTACAGCCGAATTTATTCTAATTCCAATTATACGTTATGAAAATCTGCCATTGCATGTATGCGTAGGCGAGCTGATATGTACAGCATAATAATTATTTTTAGCTACAAGTTTAAAATGGTTGATAACAATAAATAAATCCTGTACAGAAATCAGGTATTTCCATAATAATTTGGGAACTAACACTAAGGTGTAAGGAAAGGGAAACAAAGAAAACAACTAAACTAACAGAGGTAAGCAAGGAAAAAAAAAACAAAAAAAAAAACAAACCAAAAAGCAAACAAAAAAACAAAAGCAAACAATAATAATAATTAAGAAAACAAATCCACAGTTAGTGAAGGCAAAGTGCCCCGCACTAAAGTTGCATTGCCACGTTGGACTGCCACCGATAGTCTTTGAATAAGGTACGAAAATGCTTTGTTTTCACCGCTGTACATTTTGATACGGCGACCAAGGTCCACCAAAAAGTCCCAGGACTTTGGTCCAACTGCACCAAGCGACTCAATGGCTATGGGTGAAAAAAAGTACGACAGGGCTAGTTGGTGGTACTTTATCTCCTTCTGAGACTCTGCTCTTGCAGCAACACCTCCTGTTTTTGTCACTGCAATAGGTCGATAGGAAGGTGCTAGGGTATCAGGAACAGTAACATCCCAAACCAATGATCTGCCGTGGGTCCAAGGGACTGATGTAAGTCCGTCTGGCCTCTTGCCATCTGATCTTGAAAGTCCTGATGGTTCGAGGGTGGATGGTATGCCTGCCGAAGCCATTGCTCTGTAGATGACGTTGTTGACTGCTGCATGACGATGGTATCTCCCACTGTTCTTAAGACAAGAAAGACCGTGGTGTGCAAAAGCGTCCACTCTGACTCCACAATGCTGGCATGTATGTGGCGTGCAAATTGGTAAGCCCAAGCGAAGGGCCACTGCTATCCTCACGGTGTCGTCATCCATCCTCAGCCCAAGAGCTGAAATGGGTAGTGCTTGAAGCCAGGCCCCTGCCTCGGGAGCAAACACGGCCATCAGTCTTGCCCGGGAAGTAACATCAGGTGTGTTCGAGAGTAGAAAATCTTGGCTGTAAGTTATGTGGGGTAAGTCCCATGCTTTCTGACGGCATACATTTTCAATTGAGGGCAAAATAAAGAAAAGCCATCAACAACAGGAAAACTAAATCAATGGTGGAAACAAAGACGGCTCAGTACGTGCATGATATTGAACTGCACTTCGCTGAAAAAGAAAAAAGGACACAAACAAGAAATTAAAAAGATTTCTATCGAAATCAAAAGGATGTAGGGTTGTGAAATCTACCACTGGTTTACAATGTAAACTAACAAGGAACAAGCATGGAATGGTAACACGATTGACTTGCTAACAGACCATAGATCCCTACATCAGTGGCTGTGCACAAGCTGAATGATGCACGTCAGGTGTCAGCAGTCAACAGCAACTAGGTCAACCACAGCAGCCACTGATGTAGGGATCTATGGTCTGTTAGCAAGTCAATCGTGTTACCATTCCATGCTTGTTCCTTGTTAGTTTACATTGTAAACCAGTGGTAGATTTCACAACCCTACATCCTTTTGATTTCGATAGAAATCTTTTTAATTTCTTTATTCATCTGATTCTGAACAGTTTCAATGGCTCACAGATCTACATAAAGTGACACGCAGTGCTTTCGCAGAACACACCATGTTCAAATGCAACTGCATGAAATCAGCAGTACTGATCTTTCAGCGCTTGAGCACACATGCTGCATGTACTGTACAGTACTGCTCTAAATTGAAAATTATAAGATTGTGCACCCAATAATTATAGGTATTTCTCATTATGGTGCGATTCGACTCGGAATCCTGAGGTATATATGATGTAGTAGTAAGAGTGCATGAATATCTTATAGTACCAGCAGAAAAAAACTCCAGAAGGACCTAATAGTGATGGTGGTAAGGCAACCCACCAGTGAAAGGTCTGCAGTTTGATGATTCAAAACAGTAGACTTGTCAACAGGTATGTCAGTACTTACTTCTCTCCTTATGCCTGTAATATCATTAACAAATTCTTTTCTCCTCTTTTCTTTCCACACACACAGTTGTAATATATAGATGTGTGCTATTTTGAAAGCTATTAAAAGTGTAGGTAGTGTGCATAGCACTACAGAATTTCTGCTTCATAACTGCTGCATTATTAATTTTTGACACTGTTCTGTGAAACTATAGAGATGTAGATTATTTTTTTATCAAATAGAATTTGATGGACGAATTCCTATTATACTTAGTAAATTTCCAAAGGACGAATTCCTATTATACTTAGTAAATTTCCAAAGGACGAATTCCTATGTACTTAGTAAATTTCCAAAGGACGAATTCCTATTGTACTTAAAAGGACGAATTCCTATTGTACTTAAAAGGACGAATTCCTATTGTACTTAAAAGGACGAATTCCTATTGTACTTAGTAAATTTCCAAAGGACGAATTCCTATTGTACTTAGTAAATTTCCAAAGGACGAATTCCTATTGTACTTAGTAAATTTGAGTCATACACTAGAGCAACCATCATAACCTGTGCAGTGTAGTAACAAGAAAATTGTGTAACAGGGCATGCATCACTGTGCATGTTGTATATTACCCACCAAGACATGTACATGTAATTTGTCGTTGGTCTCTAGATGAGATATTTGTATACAATAATTATTGTTGAGTCACACCACATAACTCAGGCTCCTTAAAATTATAATTTTAGTAAGTTCTTCATCACAGTAATGATATAGTTATTGTACAAAATCTATTCACAATTTCTGCATTATTCGTTTTCTCCTCATGGGCAGTGCTTGCCATGTTAACGAGTTTCTGAGCAGCAAGAGGTCCTGTGTGCTCCACTAGCCTCCGCAGATAAGAGTCTGGATCACACAACTGTCCTGACTGCAATATACAGCAGTCTCACCATGATCATCTAGACGATGACTGATGTAGGAATACATGGTCCATTATCCAGTCAACTGTCTGTGTTACCTTCTTGTTAGTACATTGTGGGCCAGTGGCAGATTTCAATCTATCGCATGCTTAATTTATTAATAAAATTATGATACTGTTGCTTCCAGTCCGCATGCTCATCAAATAAGCTTCTCAAATATCGCATTATACAACTGAGCTACTGTACTATAGCTTATAGCTACAGTATACTATAGTATAGTAATCAAAACATTTAAAGAGATTTGAGTTTGTACATATAGAAAAATATTGAAACAATGTACAGGTGAGGTCCTGAGAGCTCATATTCCTTCCTCCATCTCACACTTCAAGAAAACCTACATGTAACTGCTCTTCATTATAGTTATTGCAAACCCTGATGACTTTGAACTGCATAACTGGCTGAGAGGCAAGAATAATTATGAGATTTTTTGGCAGGAATATGCAGCCATAAAAATTATCTTTATCATCCTATATACAAAGTGTTAACAAAACTTTGCTACCATTGAGAAGATAGCCTACTGATCCAATGTGCGTATGAATGCCCCAGCATTATGCATATCTATTATACAGTATGTGACAAAATATTAATTGAGTCAAAAGTAGACTTTGACTGGTATGTCACAGGATTCTGTATAAGTCACTTCAACAAAAGATGGGAACTTAAAATTACTGATACCAATGTACGAGAAGAAGGAATTAATCTTTTGGTAAAGGGTCTGAGATCTACTCCTATTGCTGAAGGAAGAATTAGACTTCTATGTATAGAATCTTTGCCTATTTCTCAAGCTTTTACTTCGTTGCGAGAGTTCTGTCAACTCGATAGTCTTATTTTATTCAATGTTAAGTATGATCAACTGATTTAACGCTGTTTTTTCAGCAATCATCGCTGCAAGAATTGACTCTATTTAACATAAGCTGTGTAACAAGAGCTGATATACATTTTCCAAAGAAAAATACAACCCTGAAGAGTCTCACCATTTCGAGTGACTTTTTAAACCCACTAGCTCCGTTCATTCCAAATATCACTTCGCTGAATTTTCTAAAAATCACCTCCCCATCAGACGGTGATTTATCCGTTCTCGCTAACATTGTACTACTACATCCCACACTAAGAGTACTACATACAGGACAGATACGATTTCCTGACATCAGGACTGCCGACAATCTGATGAAATTGGTTGAGGCTGCAGCTAGCAGTAAATTCAAGCTGTTCGCACTTGCTCGCTCTGACTATTTAGACGACGGATCGAGGCAACTACGGGATTTAGAGTGCCGCGGGAACCGATGTATAGACGTTCCGAGCGCATAGCGCGAGGGCGTCTATTTCGGTTGCCAAGGCGCTCTAATTCCCGTAGTTGCCGATGATTCGTCGTCTAAGGTATTTATACTACAGCTACATGGCAACAATAAACCGACGCAGATATTTTTTGAAAAACAATGGTTGATGACCATCCCAAAGCTGCTGAGTTTCTGCAGCATGAGCGTTTCTTCTTGCTCGAAAACACGTGCTGCGCTGTGACCCGGCTGCCACACCCACAAACGCCGCTTTGCGTTACACGTGGCAATGGCTGAACTTGGACTCCAACGAACGGTTATTAGAATGATAGTTACTAGAGTCCAGCAGTCTTTTGTATGTGCTGTGTGCGTTTATTGGGCAATCTTTAAGCTGTTAACATAGAAAAACGTGGTAAGTTACTTGCTTTCTTACGTTTTCCATGCACAACAAGTCAACTTATCGTTGCATCGATCGTAGCCAAGTACCCGGGTCTATAGATGCTGTGCTGCCCATGCCAGAAGCGAACACAACACATACTGGCCCAGTAACTACCAAAGCTAGTACCTGTACAACATGATCATGAGTTCCAGCGGAAAAATATGAGTTCCAGCGGAAAAATACGAGTTCCCGCGGAAGAATACGTGATTTATTTTCCTCCAACTGACCAATCAGATTCTAGAATTACATTGAACTGTAGTATAAGAACTGTTACCACCACACTTCCAGGAACAATATAATCATCTGCTACAACCCTGTGATAATAAGACAAGGATATTATTTTATGTCCTTATTATGGGCAGTGCATTGGGTTTGAGTAGCTGCGCGTGCATGCAGCTGTGTGCTTTTTTGAATTTATAGCTACTTAGTGACTTCTGCAGTTTTGAGTCATATTCACACTATAGCTAGTTTCATGTATAACTTGACAGCAACACAAGTACAGTATACTTAACCTAAACCATGGCAGATTCAAGAACACACTGCTTACTGTCTACAAGCATTAATCTGCATTATTCGCTACTTTTACACAGTTTCCCACCATAAGTGAAATTTAGTATATCAATGAGATACATGTAACATTTGAAATTATTTTTAGTACATCATAGTGATGATATCATTATAGTAGATGAGCTATTTATAATAATTTTTTGCATTATTCGTTCTCTCCTCATGGGCAGTGCGTGCCATGTTAATGAGTTTCTGAGCAGCAAGAGGTCCTGTGTGCTCCACTAGCCTCCGCAGATAAGAGTCTGGATCACACAGCAGTTCATGAGGGTCTCCATACTCACACAACTGTCCTGAACGCAGCACCTGAACATGGCACACTCAGTCACTAACAACATGCAGTACAGCAGTCTTACCATGATCTTGTCAGAGTCCATGACAGTATCCAGACGATGAGCAATGGTCAGCACTGTTTGCTCACAGAACTCTTCTCGTATGATGCTCTGAATGATGGCATCAGTTCTGAGATGAGATAGCAGATGAGCCACATGTACAGAGACATACTCACTCAAGGTCCACATTAGCTGTGGCCTCATCCAGTACTAGGATGTGGTTTCTCTTCAAGAGAGCTCTTCCCAGGCAGAACAGCTGTCTCTGACCTACACTAAAGTTAGCTCCTCCCTCACTAACTGCTGCATTCAGCTTCCCCTCCAGACCCTCAACAACTCCTCTCAGTTGAACCTACAGTAACAGAGTATCTTATGCTGCAGTTCATGTGTATTGAACCAAACCTGTTCTAGTGCTGTCCACAACTCATGATCCTGATAGAGATCAAAGGGATCTAAGTTATACCTCACAGTACCACTGAACAATACTGGATCCTGAAATAAACATATTTTCAGTAAAACTTATTTGCAGTAAAACTTAAAACTTATAATGTAGCTGTTATAGCATACCTGTGGAATTATGGAGATCTTGCTACGAATATCATGCAGTCCCAGGTTTAAACACTCTACTCCATCAATCTTGATGCTGCCGTTTGGCTCAGCTAGTCTGAATAGAGTAGCTATCAGAGATGACTTGCCTGCTCCAGTGCGACCCACTATACCAATCTGAATGAGACAGCATGAGCAGTACAGTATATACAATGGAACTGCATCAATCACCTTCTCTGATGGTAGAATGGTGGCAGACACTCCTTTGAGTACTAGAGGACCATCAGGATAGTGACGGTAGGTCACATCCTTCAGTTCAATGTGTCCCTTATCAGGCCAGTCAGAAGAAGGTTTGGCTGAGTCAGGATGAGTCTCTAGAGAGGCCTCAGGCTCTAGTCTACTATAACCCATTACTCTCTCAGCTGATACCATCTGCAATAAGACATGATTTCAGTATGAGAGTTGTGATTAATACTCACCAAGCTCTCAACCTCAGCACTCTGTCTGACACAGAACTGTAAGAGGCCGCCCAGTGACACTACATAGGTCAGTGCCAAACTAGCTAGCGAAGGACCTAGAATAGCGTAATAATCATTCGTGACCTTTTCACAAATTGTTGCTTACTCTGATCGCCCAGTAGAACAGAAGAAAAGGCAACAACAGTAATGAATAGACCACAGAGAAGATCAACTCTTAGACCAAACCATCTAAAAAGACAGGCAAAATAGAATACAAGACTTGTGCGGATAACCAAGGCTGTAGCTAGCCTATGAAAGAGGTAGAACCTCTAGTACAGGATCGGATATGCGACTTCTTGTCACACTGCAGTAACTGTTTTGAAAAACTAGCTACTTTAAGAATAGCTGATCATTTTGGTTCTTCTGAACTCTACCTGCCTACAGACTAGAAATAATATTATTGTTAGTGTATAAAAGATGCACATGCAGGCAGTCTGCTGGTATAAAAATTACCAACCATTGATGTTTTGGCGTTATAATATTTCATCGTCAGTCCCTGTGACGAAATTAATACGCAATATATTAACACACAATGCACAAGCTAGTGACAAAAATACTAAATAACAAGAAAATTTAATTTTAACAGATAAAAATTTCCCGATCTACAGTATTTACCCAGCCACATAAAGAATGGTAATATTAAAGATGTGCTTTGCATTACCTTATCGTAACGAGGTACATGTACCAGGTTAGTGAGTGCTGGTTGTGTGCAGAATGGAACTGGTCCATAGCAACAGACTCCATGGAGTAGGAGCGAATGACAGGTAGACCTTGAAGAGTAGTGGACAAGTGAGAGTAGATGGGACTACGAGCTGATGAGAAGAGATGAACAAAAGTGGACAAAATTGAAAGAGAAAACTACTAAAATGTTTTGACCTATTAAAATTCCTTGAATCTCCTTATTTCATGCAGTTGACTACAAAATATGCACTTGTACATAATAGGGGACAAAATCTCCTTGAATAAAAATCTGGAAATATTTGGAAACTGTCAACATAAATTTTCTTGTTTTCGTGGGTGGCTTGAAACCAATAAACTAATCCTCATTCATTTATATTGTAGTAACAGATTTTACTTGTGAAAATAAAAATTTGGCTATCTGGACAAATAAATGCAAAACTTTTACGTATAGAAATTTCTCTTTACTGTAAATATTTTGAATAAACGCAGTGAGTTAGCAACATTGCTGACCTAGTGCTTCTAGTCTCTTGACATCACGAGCTGTCTTGATGTAGTACCATCTGAGACTGACAAACACTACCATCAGAGCAACGACCACTATTATCATGTACGGGATCGATATCATAGCAGTCAGTAGAGTAGCCAAGAAGCGCATCGCCAACTAGGAGAAGAGGATAAATCAAAAATGAATGTTGAGTCAATCACAGCAAATTTAAACTTTGTCAAAATGGGTATCTAGCTAGTCTAGACAACAATTATTTGTTGTCTTACCACGAGATATTCACAGAATATGTACGGTAGCACATCATCAATAAATCCAACGTCTTTTGAGAATCGATTCAGAACCCGACCTACAATATACATGACCCCATTAGCATAACAGCTATTTCACATTCACCTACCAACTGGGTTAGTGTCAAAGAAGAGCACTGGAGCTCTGAGCACAGCACCAAACATCTTGTTATGAAAGAGACGAGAGGATCTCAGTATTACCACAAAGAACAGCGTAGTACGAGCTAGGCTGAGCAGTATCACTAGTCCAGTGAGTCCTCCATACACACCAATACGCTGGTTAGTGGTCAGGTTACATCCTGACCATGACGTATTAGAGTTATTATTAATACCACAACCAGCCCTAAAAATATGATTGAAAACCAATCACGTATCAGTTCAAATTTTTGACTCACCAGTAAGAAAGCCATGTGTCATCTGTAATAACAGATACCTACAGGAAAGGGATAAAAATTATGAACAGAATACAAAAATTGTGAGCTCAGAAACAAAATTATATGACTGACCTCTCCCAGTATGAACAACACTATCACTATCAGTGTGAGAAGGTGACCACGATCAGTTGTGAGGTACTGGTAGTATGTCTTCATACTGATAGTACCATGAGCTCTCTCCTCAGCTGTTGGTTGCTGGCTCTGTATCACTGATACTGCAGCTGGATCTACTGCAGCCTGTAACACAACAGAATAACATTTGTTCAATGACACTCATAAATAGTATCACAACAACTCTATGCAGTACAGGGAAGCGTCAAGAGGGATGCCATAGCAGTAGCGTAACTACTGTGAGGCAGAGGAGGCGCTTGCCTCCTCGCTTTTGCCCAACCAAAACGTTTATGAACGTATGTAGCTTGCTGTCTTGCCTGACACAGCTGTTTTGCGATCTGTCTAGCTTCTACCAGGCTATCGCGAACACGCACTATACGCTATATTCTACCACGTGCAGTTAAAAATGACGCATTCTAATGAATATTAATTAGCTATTTTTCAAAATCGCGCGTGCCTCCTTGCTTCCCAATTTCTAGCTTCGCCTCTGCATAGTGGAGTGTGAGATACAGTGTAGGAACACCTCATTACTGTACTGTGCTCCTTAAAAAATCATGAAATTTTAATTGTCACCGTCAATGACTTTTATCTCCCAAAAACTGCTCTACAGTATCCCTTTACCGCTACCTGCAGCATATTTTAGCCACACCCTTGAAGAGCATTTTACCTTAGGTGGCTCGCTCGTGTTGTGGGGAGCATTTCTTGTGAGCCAAGAAGCGTGTGAAGGGGCAGTGCACCATGATGTAACAGACTGAATGTCCATTGCAGTAGCTCTTAACATCAGTGGATTGGGTTCTAGGGTCTCTTCTTCATCGAAAATAACTGAGTTCACAACAGCTGTAGGAAAGAATCATACCACGAATATTAATTTTTACAACTTCACTCACGTCTTGAGCGTAGACCTTCCACAGTTGATTTATCGTCAATGCGGCTGTGTTTTCTCACACCATACTGTCCACGAGGGTCCTCCTCTTCTCTGATCAACTCTACAACGTCCCCTCCCTCCCTGAGCACCTCAGTAGGGTCTCCACACAGCACCTGCTTACCCTGTATAGCACAATAATGATAGTGATAGTAGTAATAGTGACTAGTGTGATATGACTGACCTCCTTCAGTACTAGCACAGTGTCACACTGCTGGACATACTGTAGCTGGTGAGTGACCAGCACCACACACTGATTACACAACAGACCACGGATACACCTGCAGTGAGAGCATAGCACATTACATGATGATCAAGATATTGCTAACTTGTCAAAGATGTGTCTACTGACAGCAGCATCTACTGCACTCAGTGGATCATCCAACAGGTAGACATCAGCATTGCGATACACAGCTCTACAACACACACTTGAATAAACCACACACTACATAACATACAGTCTCACCTAGCCAGGTTGACACGTGCCTTCTGTCCTCCACTGAGAGTGACGCCTCTCTCACCTACCAAAGTCAGATCACCGTCAGTGAGTTGCTGTATGTCCTGTTATAAGAGTAATGAACATTACCTAAAGTTGGACCTCTCTAATGCAGACACACTTTATAATGTCCTGGTATCCTGATTTTAGAGGTTACAAAATACCGTATAGCGAGAAATTTTTGAGGGAGGACATTTTTGCAAATGTGCGGGATAGAAGATTTCACGAATAATATTCTCGTGAATCAGCGCTATTGGACTATCTTTGTCAACTAAAACAAGACATTCGGGGATAAAAATTAATGTTTGCGAATAGCCTGTAATTCGCAAAATTCGCAAAAATTTTCTCCCGCGAAAATTTCCCGCTATACGGTACACACAGAGATTATACAAAGCATCCACATTACAGTGTGTCCTTATGGGTGTCCACGAGAAGGGGTCTTACCAAGAGTAAATAATAGAAGCTCCTGCTCCTTATTTACTCTTGGTTTTACTGTGTTCTATGCTGTGTGTTAAGTGTTACATAAATGTGAGCATAGTGTACCTGTTCAAGAGCACAAGCCTCGATCACAGTGCTGTACCAAGCTGCAGAGTAAGGTAGTCCAAACAGAATATTGTCTCTCAAAGTTGCCGAGTACACCCATGACTCCTGACTGGCATAAGCCACACTACCTCTCACTGACACACCACCACTCAGTACTGGTAGCTCCTTCAACAAACACTGCAACAAACTAGACTATAGAGAAATAGATTGAGAGAGAGAAAGAGAGAGAGGGGGAGGGAGTGAGAGATATAGAGAGAGGGAGGGAGGGAGGGAGAGAGAGAGAGAGAGAGAGAGAGGGAGGGAGTGAGAGATATAGAGAGAGGGGGAGGGAGTGAGAGATATAGAGAGAGGGAGGGAGGGAGGGAGAGAGAGAGAGAGAGAGAGAGAGAGGGAGGGAGTGAGAGATATAGAGAGAGGGGGAGGGAGTGAGAGATATAGAGAGAGGGATGGGAGAGAGAGCGAGAGAGAGAGAGAGAGGGAGGGAGAGAGAGAGAGAATTCATCACATGAAGCGTACTAGCTTATCTTCATTACCTTTCCTGCACCAACTGGTCCCACAACCGCCAACAGTGGTCTTTCCTATGAGCAAACATACAAATACAGTATCACTCATAGAGTAGTTCTCATCAACATCTTACATGACAATTCACACTCATTGTATTCAAAATGACAAGTGACAAAGAGTATTATGAGTACCTTGGTAACAGTGAAGCTGATATCAGAGAGGACTGGTCTATCACGATCTATGTACCAAGATGTCGTCAGGCCGTCCACACGGACCTTCTCGCCGTCATAATCACTGCCAACATTATTATCCGAGCTGGTTCCCACACTAGCTGAAATACTGTTTTCACAGACGGTACTAGTATGACCATTCTCACTACCTGCAAGAACGAAGACGACAACATGAATAAATGAAAATTAAAACTCACAAATTTCTTGATTTTCACTGATCTCTAAACTCTCCAAGACCAAAAAATCCTATAAAAAGCTAAATAAAATCTTTTTCTAAACCATAAAATTACTGTTGTAATAATTATTTTTATGCACAAAATTTAACCTGTGCTCATGTGCACTTTTAAATTGTCATAATGTTTATTTCATAATGAACTAACTTGTATTCTCTTCAGAGCCACTGCTCCTTCAGCTATTTCAATAGTTGATCGTAGCAGAAAGAATACTGATGTGAATCGAATTGTACTGAGCAATGATAGCGTAAGAAAAACACTCTTAGGAGTTAGTATCCCGCCAGTGGTGGTGTAGACGGTTGCCAGTATGAACATGAAGAGAGGTAGAGAGAGCGAAAAGTAGCCCAGATTGACGGCTCGAATCACAGAACCTTTTAGAATCATCATGATTTCAGATCTATAAAGACAAATAAATCTACACACGGGAACAAATTATTTTACACCCCAGCATAATCTTTAAATGCCTACAGTGGAACCTCTCTAAGGCGGACACCATTGGGACCAACAAAAATAGTCCATTATAGAGAGGTGTCCTCTGGTCAGGGGTTTATTATACATTATGTGGGTTATATTTGGGATTCAGTCAGTGTCCATTATAGAGGGATGAGGAGTGTCCTCTAAGAGGGGTTCCACTGTATTCGCAAAAAAGACATGAAATTATTATACACCAGTGTAGACACTGCCTACAATTTTTGATCCACTTTAGCTGGGAATGGTATTCTGCTATACATGTACAGCTCTTCACTAATACTAATATTTCAAGACTACTTACTTCCTAATCTCGTCCACCATTTTCTTGAAGGCGTGTTCCCAGGCATACATCTTGATCACTCTGATACCAGTGATCACCTCATTCATCACCTTGACACGACTATCAGTGATACGAGCTGCCTTCAACCTGAAAATTACTTGGTTTACTTCCTAAGGTATTTTGCCTATTTGCTTCATACCTTAGAATTGAGAATAGTCTTGCTAAACTGACTTGTAAAGGTACTTGTACGATAACTAGGAATGTTGCTATAAATACGACCCATCCTATTTCTCTGTACAAGATTACTGTAATAGCAATGAGCTGGAGAGGAGCCAACCACATAAAGTGATACAGCACAAACACCTGGATTGTGGGAGAAAAAATTAGAAATAAAGATAGTGGGTAATTTTGGTGGGAGATGTTTTGGGTGCATTTGACGTTTTGCTTTTACTGTTTTTTTCATAATTTTTTTACCATTCACCAAAATTTGAAATTTTGAAAGTTTAACTTCGAAATTTCTGACTGGATAATATGATGTACATTACAAACCTCATGAAATCTGTGTACATCATTAGAGGCAAGGTTGACCACATGTCCTATAGTAAGCTGACCAACAGTAGACTGACTTAATGATAATACCTGTAGAATGGATGAATCAATCATACAAAAAGAAAAAAAAACGTGTTGGGTCTGAAAACACACAAAATTTAGTAGCTCATAAAACAGGAGAGGGAGTACATTGATTGTACATAATACAGATAATTGTTGTAGTACATTCTCTGGTACCATACGTTACTTTTTGAAAGATAGCGCTAGTGGTGATGATTCTTGTGTCCATGCCGATCATGTAGGCTCTCAGGAATCCATGAGCATGTACGAATGGTAGGATCAGAGCACACAGTGCTAGACCAGTAGCATAGAGATAGGCGTCTCTGATCTGGTCATCACTGGGATCCTCAGTGAAAATGTACTCTACCACAAAACCGAGAAACACCGACTCGGATACAAGGAGAGTGATCTGAAGAGATGGAATAGAGCGAATTTGGTGAATTATCAAGCTTTCACAAGCAAAACTTGGAATTGCTAAAATACGTGCTGAAGGCTAAAATCAAAACATGTTTTGAGTATATGGCACGGCATGTTGGGAAAATGACAGTCTGCAGTAAGCAAGAGGTTGAGTTATCTCTGATTTGATGTAATCTGCATAATCCATTTTTGTGCTCTCATGCTTACCCAAATAAACAGAAAGCATCCGTGTATCAACATACGATGCCAGAAGCACTTCAACAGAGCAAACCATATTCTGGGAGACTTGCCGTGAGCTCTCCTGTCAAGCTCATCAGACCAGTACCTATAAAAATCGGTTGCATAATGTAATTTTGAACCTATGCAAATCAATTTAGGCAACAATAAAATTCAGAAGAAGCTTTTGTAGTTACAGTGTCTATTATAGCTCAATCTTGGCTGAATAGTTAGTGCAGTAATAGTGCATAACAAATCAGTGTATTATTCAAACCTGTTGAACTGTTCTAGCAGTCGTTTAGAGTCCGAGCTAGCCGGATAGGCATACATGTCGGACTGCTCCAAGCTACGTTTCACTCCAATGAAAAACAACGGCTCGAGCCAGCTATAAACAAGACAGTCATCTGTTGTATAGGATAGAGTGACTCACCAGTAGAATAGTCTGGAGATGCAGTTGTACCTAGCTTTACCTTCCGCATCGTGAGCTAGCGCCATTTTGATAGGGCGTGACCAACTGCAAAACAAGGTTGTGGGCGGGGCTCGTATACGTGGGCGTTGGGACATAAACGACCGGTGTCAAAAATTAGCAATTAACTGGAACCCCTAGCCACAACCATCATCCTTGATCCCCGCGAACAACATGTATACTCTCAAATTCAAGCTGTATTTGGCATTCACCAGTTGCAGTACTTCGATGTATAACTAAATTTTCTGTGACTAGGTTGTAACATTTATGCAGTTTTTTCACAGGAAATAGCCATCGTTCAAAATTGCATCTCAACTCTACCAACATCAGTGATGCAAGTATCTAATAATAATCTATAGACAATTTTGGTAACAGAATGACCAATTATTTAAAAAAATCTAATCTCCCAGTGGAATTATAACAGAGAATTATACTGAACTTCTAGTGGTAAGGAACATACAAAAAAATTACAGTTATTGACTACTGAATCAGATAGGCTGTTGGTAGGTTTTTTATAGAGTGAATCCACAAAATTTCCTAACTTGATCTCTTTCTTACTCCGAAGTAATGAAAATTATTGATATCGGTGAGACGTAATACACAGCTGTCTCTATTGTAACATAATATCCACAACTCCATTAGGTCGCATAGATGAAGGTCGGTTAAATCACTGACCTGCTATCTTAGGCTTGTACTCAATCATATATGATGAGAGGTTGCAAACTAGGGTTTCCACAAGTTCTGGTAGCTAGTTGCTATTGACTGACACCTGACGTGCATTGAATTGAATTCAGCTTGTGACAAAATATTGTATAGAAATCTTGATGTAGGGATCTATGGTCTGTTAGCAAGTCAATCGTGTTACCATTCCATGCTTGCTCCTTGTTGGTTTACATTGTGGACCAGTATCAGATTTCTTTATCCCTACATCCTTTTGATTTCGTTAGAAATATTTTATTTTCTTGTACATTGAAGAACTGCAACTGGTGAATGCCAAATGCAGCTTGAGTTTGAGCGAGTTTGAGAGTATACATGTAGGCTACTGACTGACCTTTGTTTGCGGGGATAGAAATCGAATTGATGATTGCTGTGGCTTACCACATTATAAACTGCTGTCGCTGCTCAGGGGTTCCAGTGTTGATAATTTTTGACCCACGGTCCCTTAGGCAGTTAGTCACGCCCTACAAAATGGCGCTAGCTCACGATGCGGAAGGTAAAGCTAGGTACAACTGGATCTCTAGACTATTCTACTGGTGAGTCACTCTATCCTATACAACAAATGACTGTCTTGTTTCTAGCTGGCTCGAGCCGTTGTTTTTCATTGGAGTGAGACGTAGCTTGGAGCAGTCCGACATGTATGCCTATCCGGCTAGCTCGGACTCTAAACGACTGCTAGAACAGTTCAACAGGTTTGAATAATACAGTAAATTCATTAATTTGTTACATTATGCGACCGATTTTTTTATAGGTACTGGTCTGAGGAGCTCGACAGGAAAGGTCACGGCAAGTCTCCCAGAATATGGTTTGCTCTGTTGAAGTGCTTCTGGCATCGTATGTTGATACACGGATGCTTTCAATTCGTTTGGGTAAGCATGAGAGCACAAAAATGTAATACTTGTATTGTCCTCAATCTCTTGCTCAACCAGAGATAACTCAATCTCTTGCTTACTGCAGATTGTCATTTTCCCAACATGCCGTATAGTGAAAATGACCCAAAGCATGTTTTGATTTTAGCTTTTAGCACGTATTTCAGCAATATCAAGTTTTGGTTGTGAAAGCTTGATAATTCACTAAATTTGCTATTACCTCCTATTCCATCTCTTCAGATCACTCTCCTTGTGTCCGAGTCGGTGTTTCTCGGTTTTGTGGTAGAGTACATTTTCACTGAGGATCCTAGTGATGACCAGATCAGAGACGCCTATCTCTATGCTACTGGTCTGGCACTGTGTGCTCTGACTCTACCATTCGTAAATGCTCATGGGTTCCTGAGAGCCTACATGATCGGCATGGACACAAGAATCATCACCACTAGTGCTATCTTTCAAAAGGTAATGTATGGTACCAGAGATTGTACTACAATAGCTGTATTATGTACAATAAATGTACAATAATTATGTCAAAAATTAGTCAAATCAACATTCTAAAGTGAAGTATTAATCCAAAAATGCAAGTGTAAACACTCTTACTCTCTATGACTAACACTCTTTTAAGTATGGTTCTAAGCTAGCTTGTATGAGTTATACAACAACTAGCACTAGTTTACACAAGTTACAAGCTTGAATCACTGCCGTACTAAAAGCTCACAATGAACTACTATTAATCATAAAGTTTTCAGTTTAGACAATATCATTTACACAATTTTAAGACACAAAGGTATCAGTATTTCTCAATACAATGGTAGTAGACAAGATCAATTGATCACAACAGCTCCTGAAAATAATTATATTCACATTCTTAGCTATCAAATTTTCTGATTTTTGGACCCAACACGTTTTTTTCTTATTGTAAGATTGATTCATCTATTCTACAGGTATTATCATTGAGTCAGTCTACTGTTGGTCAGCTTACTATAGGACATGTGGTCAACCTTGCCTCTAATGATGTACACAGATTTCATGAGGTTTGTAATGGTCATCATATCATCCCGTGGGAACTTTCGAAGTTAAAATTTCACATTTTGGTGAATGGTAAAAATTGTGAAAAAAAAAACAATAAAACCAAAAATGTCAAATGCACCCAAAACATCTCCCACCAAGATTACCCACTATCTTTATTTCCAATTTCCCTCCCATTCTAGGTGTTTGTGCTGTATCACTTTATGTGGTTGGCTCCTCTCCAGCTCATCGCTTTTACAGTAATCTTGTACAGAGAAATAGGATGGGTCGTATTTATAGCAACATTCCTAGTTATCGTACAAGTACCGTTACAAGTCAGTTTGGCAAGACTATTCTCAATTCTAAGGTATGAAGCAAATAGGCAAAATACCTTAGGAAGTAAACCAAGTAATTTACAGGTTGAAGTCAGCTCGTATCACTGATAGTCGTGTCAAGGTGATGAATGAGGTGATCATTGGTATCAGAGTGATCAAGATGTATGCCTGGGAACACGCCTTCAAGAAAATGGTGGACGAGATTAGGAAGTAAGCGTTTTAAAATAATAGTATTAGTGAAGTGCTGTACATATGTAGCAGAATACCATTCCCAGCTAAAGTGGATCAAAAATTTTAGACAGTGTCTACGTTGGTGTATAATTTCATGTCTTTTTTGCAAATAACACTAAAAGATTATGCTGGGGTGCAAATTTTGTTCCCGTGTGCATTTAAATTTTTACTGTCCCGTAGAGTAAGAGTTCACATGCACTTAACATGGTTTGATGTATTTATGTTTATAGATCTGAAATCATGATGATTCTAAAAGGCTCTGTGATTCGAGCCGTCAATCTGGGCTACTATTCGCTCTCTATACCTCTCTTCATGTTCATACTGGCAACCGTCTACACCTCCACTGGCGGGATACTAACTCCTAAGAGTGTTTTTCTTACACTATCATTGCTCAGTACAATTCGATTCACATCAGTATTTTTTCTGCTACGAGCAACGATTGAAATAGCTGAAGGAGCAGTGGCTCTGAAGAGAATACAAGTTAGTTAGTTCATTATGAAATAATTTATAGACCATTTTTAGTCGCTAATCATTTTCCCGCGCACGCCCGTACAACACCGGACATGACCGTGTTGACGCCACCATTTTGTCGGCATTGTGCTGCAGGCAAAACACAAGGTTTCGTCCTTTTACGTGCTTAGCTAGGTACTTTGCACACACAAGCGAAAGTATATTACTTATATGAGTCACTAGAGCTTGAAAACGCGCGTTTCTATCTCTAGAACAGCCAGCAAAGCGGGAAATATGAAACGAAACTACTGACATTTTGTTCGATTTTACTGGCACACTGTGTCTACGAGCAACTACGTCATGGTAGCAAACAATACTGGATAGCAGCCTTGATCGAATAGTCCAATCGATAATAGCTTGGCTGATACAGAACAGCAGCAAAACTGGACCAGTTTCTAGCAGTCAAATGCTTGCTAACTTCGCTTTCTTGACCGAGATTGTGGCAGTAATGTTCGTTTGTAAACTCTTAAACTTGCAATGTAATATTCTATCGCTTGCAAGTGGAAATTAGCCTGCCAAGCGCGCAAAGAAACGAATATCTTGTGTTTTACCAGCAGCACAATACCGTCAATGTGGCGGTCCAAACATTCGCGCCTATTAGCGCCTAAAATGGTCTATACATAGCTCCGGCGCGAACTCGCACGTCGTTCAGATTTCAATGTTACGCCCACTGCAGATCATGTTTATTCCAATTGGTTGGCAAAAGCTGTTTCAAGCTGCAATAAGTGCGGCAAACAACGTTGTAGCGACAATCTGACTGCTGCTATTGTCTTTTCTACTACCCAGAAGACTGTTAAACGTCGATTTTTCAAAAGCGCGTTGCTTTGCCGCCAAGTTGCAAAGCGGAGCTTTTTCGAAAATCGACGTCAGTCAGTTGAAAAAGTGTCTTATGGATTCCTGGATAGTAGAAACGACGATAGCAGCAGTCAGATTGTCGCTACAACGTTGTTTGCCGCAGTTATTGCAGCTTGAAACAGCTTTTGCCAACCAATTGGAATAAACATGATCTGCAGTGGGCGTAACATTGAAATCTGAACGACGTGCGAGTTCGTGCTGGAGCTATGTATGATGTGTATGACAATTTAAAAACTTGCACATGAGCACAGATTAATTTTGTGCGTAAAAAAATATTACAACCACTGATTACAACAGTAATTTTATGGTTTAGTAAAAAGATTTCATTTAGCTGGTTTTTATAGGATTTTTTGGTCTTGGAGAATTTAGAGTTCAGTGAAAATCAAGAGATTTGTGAGTTTTAAATTTCATTCATTCATGTCATTAATTTTGTTTTCTTCCTTTTTGCAGGTGGTGAGAATGGTCATACTAGTACCGTCTGTGAAAACGGTATTTCAGCTAGTGCGGGAGCCAGCTCGGATAATAATGTTGGCAGTGATCATGATGGTGAGAAGGTCCGTGTGGACGGGCTGACGACATCTTGGTACATGGATCGTGATAGACCAGTCCTCTCTGATATCAGCTTCACTGTCAACAAGGTACTCATAATACTCTTTGTCACTTGTCATTTTGAATACAAAAGAGTGTGAGTACGTTGTCATGAATTTAAGATGAATTCAAAGTTGATAAAGCTGTTGAGAATGAAGCACCATGGTGCAGATGCCTCGGTAGAATTGCATGCACACTGGACATGCTTTGACCGTCAACACACAGCAACTACATACAGCTAATCAATCAGCAGATGATGATTGTAACAGATTTATAAAGTACAATGGTCATACAAGCTGGCAAAAATAACAGAAGCCAATAGTATGCTACCACAGTGTAATAGTTAGCTGGGCGTGCACAAAGCAGCCATGCTTAGCTTGTAGCTGCTAGCTTTTTTCGGTTTTGCTGATTTTTGTTCGGACCCGCCACGCTATCCTGTAGTCTAGATCAACCTACAATCTGCTAGCCAGTTAACCATGGACACATTCGACTTCGGAGAAGTCCAGATCGCCAGCAACGGTAAACAAAGTAAGCAAATCACACCATAACTCACGAACAAAGCTTTAATTCAAAAATCTAAGACCATCAAGTTCGAGCTATTAACGTGTTATGTCTATATTGCACTTACCACCAGCTGATTCTTCGCCGTCTTTCAGAACTAGAGCAGACAGACAGACAGACAGACACGCACGATTACTGTATGACTCGTGGCTCCACCCACCGAGGCATAATTACATCACATTTTTTATGAGTGATAATGTTTGCTCATAGGAAAAATCACTATTGGCGGTTGTGGGACCAGTTGGTGCAGGAAAAGTAATGAAGATGAGCTAGTACGCTACATGTGATGAATTCTCTCTTCCCCTCCTCTCTCTCTCTCTCTCTCTCTCTCTCTCTCTCTCTCTCTCTCTCTCTCTCTCTCTCTCTCTCTCTCTCTCTCTCTCTCTCTCTCTCTCTCTCTCTCTCTCTCTCTCTCTCTCTCTCTCTCTCTCTCTCTCTCTCTCTCTCTCTCTCTCCCTCTCTCTCTTTCTCTCTCTCTAGTCTAGTTTGTTGCAGTGTTTGTTGAAGGAGCTACCAGTATTGAGTGGTGGTGTGTCAGTGAGAGGTAGTGTGGCTTATGCTAACCAGGAGTCATGGGTGTACTCAGCTACTCTGAGAGATAACATTCTATTTGGGCTACCTTACTCTGCAGCTTGGTACAGCACTGTGATTGAGGCTTGTGCTCTGGATCAGGTATGCTATGCTCACCTTTTAATAATACATAGTGCACAGCATAGGACACAGTAAAACCAAGAGTAAATAATAGAAGAGCCGAAGGAACAGGAGCTTCTATTATTTACTATTGGTAAGACCCCTTCTTGTGGATACCCATAAAATAAGAACGTACACTGTAATGTGGATGTTTTGTATAAGCTCTGTGTGTATTTTGTGACCTCTAAAATCAGGATACCTATTTGATCAGGACATTATAAAGTGTGTCTACATTAGGGAGGTTCCACTTTAGGTAATGTTCATTAGTCTTATAATAGGACATACAGCAACTCACTGACGGTGATCTGACTTTGGTAGGTGAGAGAGGCGTCACTCTCAGTGGAGGACAGAAGGCACGTGTCAACCTGGCTAGGTGAGACTGTATGTTATGTGGTGTGTGGTTTATTCAAGTGCCTTGTAGAGCTGTGTATCGCAATGCTGATGTCTACCTGTTGGATGATCCACTGAGTGCAGTAGATGCTGCTGTCAGTAGACACATCTTTGACAAGTTAGCAATATCTTGATCATCATGTAATGTGCTATGCTCTCACTGCAGGTGTATCCGTGGTCTGTTGTGTAATCAGTGTGTGGTGCTGGTCACTCACCAGCTACAGTATGTCCAGCAGTGTGACACTGTGCTAGTACTGAAGGAGGTCAGTCATATCACATTAGTCACTATTACTATCATTATTGTGCTATACAGGGTAAGCAGGTGCTGTGTGGAGACCCTACTGAGGTGCTCAGAGATGGAGGGGACATTGTAGAGTTGATCAGAGAAGAGGAAGACCCTCGTGGACAGTATGGTGTGAGAAAACATAGCCACATTTATGATGAATCAACTGTGGAAGGTCTACGCTCAAGACGTGAGTGAAATTGTAAAAATTAATATTCATGGTACGATTCTTTCCTATAGCTGTTGTGAACTCAGTTATTTTCGATGAAGAAGAGGCTCCAGAACCCAATCCACTGCTGTTAAGAGCTACTGCAATGGATATTCAGTCTACTACATCATGGTGCACTGCCCCTTCACACGCTTCTTGGCTCACAAGAAATGCTCCCCACAACACGAGCGAGCCACCCAAGGTAAAATGCTCTTTAGGAGTGTGGCTATAATATGCTGCTGGTAGCGGTAAAGGGATACTGTAGAGCTGTTTTTTTTGGGATAAAAGTCATTGATGGTGACAATTAACATTTCATGATTTTTTAAGGAGCACAGTACAGTAATGAACAGATTTCACGAAACCCTCGGCGTGTTGCACATTGTAGAGAAAGCTCCTTAGTTATGGTTTGCAGAAGGAGCTTTGCAGCTAAAGCCAACCTGCTTGCTATTGAAACTGCACGGGTAACCAGAAGACAGCAAAGTGCTGACCACAAGGACAAGGTGTGTCAAGTGGGCGTGACTGCGAACACTGAGTAGGTAGCCATTGCTCTTGACTTTTATAGGCGTTTTTCTTGAGATTTCTACGCACCCCAGAGCTGTCCTGAAGTTTAGATGGAATATACAAGTACCTAGGTAGTCAACTATGGGCGCTTTGGTCGTCAGAGAGGTCCAAGATGGCCGTCAAGGTGAGCCAGCCATACATAACTCGAGAACGAAAGCACTTTAGCAAAATCCACGAGTCACATTGCAAGCCATTGTCGAGCTAAGCCTGTTCATACCTTTACCGAGTTTCAGAAGTGAGCGATGGTCTCTGCAGCTCGATGGACAGAATGAATGACAAACTAAGTACCGTAACCCTCGCGCATGCGCCGAGGGTTAATGAGGTGTTCATACACTATATCTCACTCACAGCAAATATACACTCCACTGTGGCTTCCTTCTTGATGCTTCACTGTACTGCATAATGTTGTTGTGATACTATTTATGAGTGTCACTGAACAAATGCTGTTACAGGCTGCAGTAGAGCCAGCTGCAGTATCAGTGATACAGAGCCAGCAACCAACAGCTGAAGAGAGAGCTCATGGCACTATCAGTATGAAGACGTACTATCAGTACCTCACAACTGATCGTGGTCACGTTCTCACATTGATAGTAATAGTGTTGTTCATACTGGGAGAGGTCAGTCATATAATTTTGTTTGTGACCTCACAATATTTGTTATCCCTTTTTCTGTAGGTATCGGTCATTACAGATGACACATGGCTTTCTTACTGGTGAGTCAAAATTTTGAACTAATACGCGTCAATCATAATTATTTTTAGGGCCAGTTGTGGTATTAATAATAACTCTAATACGTCATGGTCAGGATGTAACCTGACCACTAACCAGCGTATTGGTGTGTACGGAGGACTCACTGGACTAGTGATACTGCTCAGCCTAGCTCGTACTACACTGTTCTTTGTGGTTTTACTGAGGTCCTCTCGTCTCTTTCATAACAAGATGTTTTCTGCTGTGCTCAGAGCTCCAGTGCTCTTCTTTGACACTAACCCAGTTGGTAGGTATCACCACATCATCTCACATGATGCTAATGGTATACTGTAGGTCGGGTTCTGAATCGATTCTCAAAAGACGTTGGATTTATTGATGATGTGCTACCGTACGTATTCTGTGAATATCTTGTGGTAAGACAACAAAATAATTGTTGTCTGGACTGGCTAGAAAGGCTTTCTCACAAATTGTACCATTATTATACCCATTTTGACAAAGTTTAAATTTTGCTGTGATTGACTCAAAATTCATTTTTGATCTGTCCTCTTCTCCTAGTTGGCGATGAGTTTCTTGGCTACTCTACTGACTGCTATGATATCGATCCCGTACATGATAATAGTGGTCGTTGCTCTGATGGTAGTGTTTGTCAGTCTCAGGTGGTACTACATCAAGACAGCTCGTGATGTCAAGAGACTAGAGGCACTAGGTCAGCAATATTGCTAACTCACTGTGTTTATTCAAAATAATTTATTTACCGTATACAGAAATTTTTATACGTAAAATTTTTGCATTTTTGTCCAGATAGCTAATTTTTTTCACGAGTAAAATTCGTTACTCCATTATAAAATGATTGGGGATTACACAAAAAGTTTATTGATTTCAAGCCACCCACGAAAAACAAGTATGTTGACTGTTTCCAAATAATTGTTTCCAGATTTTTATTATTATTGAAACTTTTCGACAAAATTAATTAACATTATTATTCAAGCAGATTTTTGTTCCCTATTATGTACAAGTGCATAATTATTTTGTAGTCAGCTGCATGAAATAAGGAGCTTAAGATAGGGGGTCAAAACGTTTTAGTGAGGAGGTCAAAATGTTTTAATAGTTTTCTCTTTCAATTTTGTCCACTTTTGTTCATCTCTTCTCATCAGCTCGTAGTCCCATCTACTCTCACTTGTCCACTACTCTTCAAGGTCTACCTGTCATTCGCTCCTACTCCATGCAGTCTGTGGCTATGGACCAGTTCCATTCTGCACACAACCAGCACTCACTAACCTGGTACATGTACCTGGTCACGATAAAGTAATGCAAAGCACTGGCAGAGCACATCTTTAATTTTGCCATTCTTTATCAGTAGCGTAACTACCGTGAGGCAGAGGAGGCACTTGCCTCCTCGCTTTTGCCTAACCAAAATTCTTATGAATGTATATACCTTGCCTAGTACAGCTGTCTTGCCTGACACAGCTGTCTCTATCTTGCTCTCCATTCCATCCAGGCTACGTACCGCAACGCGTTATATTCACCATGCTATGGCGAGCAGTAAAATGACGTTATCTAATGAAAATTAATTAGTTATTTCCCAAAATCCCGCGCGCAAACGCTCGCCTCCTCACTTCTAAATTTCTAGTTACGGCCCTGTTTATGTAGCTGTGAAAATACTGTAGATCGGGAAATTTTCAAATTGATTTTCTCGTCATTTAGTATTTTTGTCACTTGAACATTGTATGTTAATATTTTGCGCATTTAATTTCGTCACAGGGAAAGACGATGAAATATTCTAACACCAAAACATCAATGGTTGGTAGTTTTTATACCAGCAGACTGCCTTCATGTGCATCTTTTTACATAACAATATAATATTATTTCTAGCCTGTAGCCAGATAAAGTTCAGAAGAACCAAAATGATCAGCTATTCTAAAAGTAGCTAGTTTTCCAAAACAGTTACTGCATGTGACAAGTAGTCACATGTCTGATCCTGTACTAGCTGTTCTGCCTCTTTCATGGGCTAGCTACAGCCTTGGTTATTTGCACAAGTCTTGTGTTATCTTTTTTAGATGGTTTGGTCTAAGAGTTGATCTTCTCTGTGGTCTATTCATTACTGTTGTTGCCTTTTCTTCTGTTCTACTGGGCAATCAGAGTAAGCAACAATTTTGCGAAAAAGGTCACGAATGATTATTTCTCTATTCTAGGTCCTTCTCTAGCTAGTTTAGCACTGACCTATGTAGTGTCACTGGGCGGCCTCTTACAGTTCTGTGTCAGACAGAGTGCTGAGGTTGAGAGCTTGGTGAGTATTAATCACAACTCGTATACTGAAATCATGTCTTATTGCAGATGGTATCAGCTGAGAGAGTAATGGGTTATAGTAGACTAGAGCCTGAGGCCTCTCTGGAGACTCATCCTGACTCAGCCAAACCTTCATCTGACTGGCCTGATAAGGGACACATTGAACTGAAGGATGTGACCTACCGTCACTATCCTGATGGTCCTCTAGTACTCAAAGGAGTGTCTGCCACCATTCTACCATCAGAGAAGGTGATTGATATAGTTCCGTTGTATACTGTACTGCTCGTGCTGTCTCATTTAGATTGGTATAGTGGGTCGCACTGGAGCAGGCAAGTCATCTCTGATAGCTACTCTGTTCAGACTAGCTGAGCCAAACGGCAGCATCAAGATTGATGGAGTGGAGTGTTTAAACCTGGGACTACATGATGTTCGTAGCAAGATCTCCATAATTCCACAGGTATGCTATAACAGCTACATTATAAGTTTTACTGATAATATGTTTATTTCAGGATCCAGTATTGTTCAGTGGTACTGTGAGGTATAACTTAGATCCCTTTGATCTCTATCAGGATCATGAGTTGTGGACAGCTCTGGAACAGGTTTGGTTCAATACACATGAACTGCAGCATAAGATACTCTGTTACTGTAGGTTCAACTAAGAGGAGTTGTTGAGGGTCTGGAGGGGAAGCTGGATGCAGCAGTTAGTGAGGGAGGAGCTAACTTTAGTGTAGGTCAGAGACAGCTGTTCTGCCTGGGAAGAGCTCTCTTGAAGAGAAACCACATCCTAGTACTGGATGAGGCCACAGCTAATGTGGACCTTGAGTGAGTGTGTCTCTGTACATGTGGCTCATCTGCTATCTCATTATCATCTCAGAACTGATGCCATCATTCAGAGCATCATACGAGAAGAATTTTGTGAGCAGACAGTGCTGACCATTGCTCATCGTCTGGACACTGTCATGGACTCTGACAAGATCATGGTAAGACTGCTGTACTGCATGTTGTTAGTGACTGAGTGTGCCATGTTCAGGTGCTGCGGTCAGGACAGTTGTGTGAGTATGGAGACCCTCATGAACTGCTGTGTGATCCAGACTCTTATCTGCGGAGGCTAGTGGAGCACACAGGACCTCTTGCTGCTCAGAAACTCATTAACATGGCACGCACTGCCCATGAGGAGAGAACGAATAATGCAGATAAATTATTATAAATAGCTCATCTACTATAATGATGTCATCACTATCAATGTACTAAAAATAAATTCAAATGTTACATGTGATAATACTAAATTTTCACTTTTCACAAATTTTCAAGTAACGAATAATGTAATAATGCAGATTAATGCTTGAAGACAGTAAGCAGTGTGTCCTTTACTCTGCCATGGTTAAGGCTAAGTATACTGTACTTGCATGTATTGCAGTCAAGTTATGCATGAAAGTCAAGTTATCAAGTTATGCTATAGAGTGAATATGACTCAAAACTGCAGAAGTCACTAAGTAGCTATTGTGACATTTGCATGCAGCTGGACTGACTGACTCATGACCATCATTGTCATAGGACAATTTCTCGTAATTTTGTACATCAGTCACATGTGTCATGCAGTCACTATTTAATCGTGTTTGTCAGTGTCGAGTGGTGTTCTGTACTATTCTATTGCTGCTTGCTCAAGATTGTGTCTTGAGTTGTCATTTTGATAATTATAATAATTATAATAAAATCTTTGACAACATCATAGCTGCATGCACACACAGCTACTCAAAACACAATGCACAGCCCATATGAGGACAGAAATATATATCATTGTCTTTATATATCACAGGGTTGTAGCAGGTGATTGTATTGTTCCTGGACGTGTGGTGGTAACAGTTCATAGTCAGGGCGAGCAAGTGCGAACAGCTTGAATTTACTGCTAGCTGCAGCCTCAACCAATTTCATCAGGTTGTCGGCAGTCCTGATGTCAGGAAATCTTATCTGACCAGTATGTAGTACTCTTAGTGTGGGATGTAGTAGTACAATGTTAGTGAGAACGGATAAATCACTGTCTAATGGGGAGGTGATTTTCAGAAATTTCAGTGAAGTGATATTTGGAATGAAAGGAGCTAGGTGGTTTAGAAAGTCACTCGAAATGGTGAGACTCTTGAGGCTGGTGTTTTTCATTGGAAAATGTGTATCAGCTCTTGTTACACAACTTATGTTAAATAGAGTCAATTCTTGCAGCGATGATTGCTGAAAAAACAGCGTTAAATCAATGAGCGTTCGGCTAAAGTAAAACTCCAGCTTTTGCAATCCACTCTCTGGTGTAAGATGCTGCAAGATAACTTGATCATTGTGTTGATCATATTTAACATTGAATAAAATAAGACTATCGAGTTGACAAAAATCTCGCAATGAGGTAAGAAATGAGAAATAGGCAAAGATTCTATACTTAGAAGCTTAGAAGTCTAATTCTTCCTTCAGCAATAGGAGTAGATCTCAGACCCTTTACAAAAAGATCAATTCCTTCTTCTCGTACATTGGTATCAGTAATTTTCAGTTACCATCTTTTGTTGAAGTGACTTATGCAGAATCCTGTGACATACCAGTCAAAGTCTACTTTTGGCTCAATGAATATTCTGTCACATGCTGTGTGCATAATGCTGGGGCTTTCATACACACATTGGATCAACAGGCTATCTTCACAATGGTAGCAAAGTTTTGTTAACACTTTGTATATAAGATGATAAAGATAGTTTTTATGGCTGCATATTCCTGCCAAAAATCTCTTAATTATGCTTGCCTCTCAGCCAGTTATGCAGTTCAAAGTCATTAAGGTTTGCAATAACTATAATGAAGAGTAGTTACATGTAGCTATAGGTTTTCTTGAAGTGTGAGATGGAGGAAGGAATAGGAGTCCTCAGGACCTCACCTGTACATTGTTTCCATATTTTTCTATATGTACCACCTCAAATCTCTTTAAATGTTTTGATTACTACTATGGTATACTGTAGCTATAACCTATAGTACAGTAGCTCAGTTGTATGGTGCGATATTTGAGAAGCTTACTGTATCATAATTTTATTAATAAATTAAGGATGCGATAGATTGAAATCTGCCACTGGTCCACAATGTACTAACAAGAAGGTAATACAGACAGTTGACTGGATAATGGACCATGCATGTATCCCTACATCAGTCATCATCTAGATTATCATGGTGAGACTGCTGTATATTGCAGTCAGGACAGTTGTGTAAGTATGGAGACCTGACCCTCATGAACTGTTGTGTAATCCAGACTCTTATCTGCGGAGGCTAGTGGAGCACACAGGACCTCTTGCTGCTCAGAAACTCATTAACATGGCACGCACTGCCCATGAGGAGAAAACGAACAATGCAGAAATTGTGAATATATTTTGTACAATAACAATATCATTACTGTGATGAAGAACTTACTAAAATTTAAGGAGCCTGAGAAATGTGGTGTGACTCAACAATAATTAAAGATCTCATCTAGAGACCAACGACAAATTACATGTACATGTCTTGGTAGGAACATGCACAGTGATGCATGCCCTGTTACACAATTTTCTTGTTACTACACTGCACAGTTTGTAATGGTTGCTCTAGTGTATGACTCAAATTTACTAAGTACAATAGGAATTCGTTCATCAAATTCTATTTTGATAAAAAAATAATCTACATCTCTATAGTTTCACAGAACAGTGTCAAAATTAATAATGCAGCAGTTATGAAGTAGAAATTCTGTAGTGCTATGCACACTACCTACACTTTTAATAGCTTCCAAAATAGCACACATCTATATAAATTATTACAACTGTGTGTGTGGAAGGAAAAAAGGAGAAAAGAATTTGTTATTGATATTACAGGCATAAGGAGAGAAATAAGTACTGACGTACCTGTTGACAAGTCTAATGTTTTGAATCATCAAACTGCAGACCTTTCACTGGTGGGTTGCCTTACCACCATGACTATCAGGTCCTTCTGGAGTTTTTTTCTGCTGGTACTATAAGATAATCATGCAATCTTACTACTACATCATATATACCTCAGGATTCCGAGTCGAAACACACCATAATGAGAAATACCTATAATTATTGGGTGCACAATCTTATAATTTTCAATTTAGAGCAGTACTGTACAGTACAGTACATGCAGCATGTGTGCTCGAGCGCTGAAAGATCAGTACAGCTGATTTCAGTTGCATTTGAACATGGTGTGTTCTGTGAAAGCACTGGCGCCAGTTTAAGTAGATCTGTGAGCCAGAATCAGATGAATATTAGAGAACAGATGCATGGAGGTCACCTGAAAAATTTATGTGGATCACAGAGCTACACAAAGGGACACACAGTCTTTCACGGAACATGCCATGCTCAAGCGCAACTGAAATCGACTGTACTGTTACAGTAGTATACTTGTACTACAAACAAACATAATTATATTATGGGATAGTCACAAAGAGTTTCTCCTGACTTGCTGAAAATAAAGTGGCAATTTTTGAGTGGTAAGACAGTAAACAACCATGGCACTCATGCATGCACAGATATAGATGATTCACAATCAGTGGGTCTATACACCAAAACAATATTCATATTTCTTGCAGTATTTTAACTACCTACTTACTCTGATACAACACTATCCAGCTCTGGTTTCTTGCAGTACACACGAACAATCTTCTCTTGAAATGTGTTAGGCAATAACTGAGAGACCTACAGAAAGATCACAGAGAGTGAAGTGACAATATGTCTGGCAAAGCTTTACAGTTCAATAGCATATGCAATCACAATAGTACTACTCTGACAACTTAAACTTAGGCAAGTTTTCTAATTATGATTGATGCTAGAATTTTGATTAATTCTCTTGCAGATATTATGCTGTTTGGGATAATATAATTTGAAAACTATCTGATTCTAATGTGCAGTGTTCATGGTTAATGCACAAGTGTACCCAGAAATTAACAATAGCAATACACATTTTTACTCAAAATAACTACTGTAGGGCTGTTTTTCAAAGCACAACAATACATCTGATGTAAGCAGTTCACTAGTTCACACACCTGTCCTTTGGGAATGTCAATACCCTTGTCAGGATTTTTTTTTGTGTAGAACTTCATCTTATTTACAGGGTTTTCACTTTTCTTGCCATAGTCAAATATGACTACCTACAATAGCACTGAGAATAACGGTACTTGGGTGTTTATATGGTTTTCTTCACCTGAACCTGAAAGTCTTCCTTTTCTTTTAGTTTTTGTAGACCAGGTAACTTAGACGCCAATTCAACAAGCTCTTCTTCTATTTTCTACAGTATACACATAATAGTACATGCAGTAAGTATGAGTGTATCACCTTAGAGTGCTCCAATGGAGTTAATTGAGTCTGCTCTGTACCCTCGAGCTTCTACACAAAATACAGTTAATTCTGTTTGATGAAATGAGGGGTTTAAATTTGTGTGTTTACTTGTGTATGGGCAAGATTAAAATCATGACAGCTACCATGTTCTATCATCAACTTTATGCATAATCGCTTCTTGTAGTCACATGAAAACATACACAATTGATTGCTTATACAGGCATGTTGGCATTGTCCACAGAAACCTACCAAAAGCACTGAGCACCTACCAAAAACTTTCCACTCTAGAACATGCGGCCCGCGAGACTAAAATTTAATGTCGACATCATGTGGGTTATAATAAACCTCAGCCTTCAGTCCATAGAGAATTTTAACACCTCCCTCAGTGTCCAGTATAGCTACATCTACAGTACCTCCATGCACTGTGCAGGGGCAGTTGAAGCAGTTTACCTGCAGATTATCTATTTTATCGTGGTGTTAATTCAGCCATAATCTCTCATTTCTAGTTATTATCATTGCCGCTCCCTATAACGATATAATTATAAGGGATGTCCATGAATTAAGATGGCGGCTACTCATGTGTGAAAATGAGTTATCTCACTTATCTCCACTATTATACATTTCTACTGCATTTTAACTATCTCTAAATGAATCTGAAGTGTAAGCGCTTGTAGGAAGTCTATGAAAGTCACCGGGACTGCTTGCTTGACGACGAAAATCAAGATGGCGACTCTCAGAGAACTGTTGCAGATCCTTGCTGTTTTATTACTACATTTAATTTTATGTCTGTAGGCTGAGTAGGAAGGCAGTGTTATTGTTAGGGGCCCGAGGGGCAATTGCTCCCCTTGTCATAAGTGTAAAGTAGTACCTGTAGATGAGTCTGTCCTACAAACTTGTACAATTTTCTCTGCTCTATTTGTAGCAGTATCTGTTTAGACTACATGTGGAAAAGAAGATTTGTGAATTCAGTAACGAGATGCAACAACCTTCTCCAAGCGTGGATCATCAGACACCATGATTTGATGCAGCACTGCATCAGTCAATCTAGTATAAGCTGTCATATCATCGATAGCCTCTGACATTTTCAATTTTCTAAAGATAGAGGTTACAAAACCTTGTGAGCAATAGTAAACTCTTGACAGATCAATAATAATAATAGGCTAGAACAAAAGCATTACCTATCTTTTCCAGGAAGTGAAATGTACTTATTGGCTTCTAAAAGTGCATCAGTGATCCTTGGAAAAGAGAGAGAGATAGCAAGCTTATTTTTGTAGAAAATGAGTAGCTAACATCATTTCAATCGCATTTTTAGTCTTGTGTTGATATGCTCTTCTGTGCAATTCAAAACGTGTGTGAAACATCTCATAAAGGTTGCCAGCATCCTGCAAAATAATTATGTAATAACATGCCATTGAGGAGAGTATGTGTGGACTAAAGACGTATACCTTATCACGTATACATATCTGGCGTACTCCACCAACTTCTATAACTCGTGCAAACTTCATATATCTCCTATAATAATTATAATAGTGAACACTATTATGTGTCTAACTGCACTAAGACTGATTTTGCGAAGCTGTTTCATTACTATGCTCAGAACATGATAGTACTCGTAACTCAAAAGGTGAATGCATTATCGCTGAATCATTAAGCAAACATTACTACTGTACATGATAACGTGTGTAGTACTCACACCATATCAAAGCTGTTACGTATACCCAGACAATGGCAATCTCGAGCAAAGTAATCCCACTTGTCAACATCCACGCCATTTCTCTTGTTGGCAACAATCTGAAAAAACAATAATAGTTATGTAGTATGTACCAGTAGCATACCTCATATAAAAAGGTCATCTCCTTTGGTCGACCTGCGTATTGTTCATCAGGCTATAATGTTTAACATGATGTCAACTTATTGATAACAGACATACAGACTAGTACCTGTAATGGTTTTCCTGCTATCATCTCCTTGATAAATGTACGATCTTTCTCTTGTAGACCATATTGTTCAAAATCTGGTACCAGTTTGTTCTCTTTCAGCAAATGATCGATCATTTTAATAGATGCATCTTCATGCTACAGTAAGACAAGCTTAATGAAACATTCAAAAATTGTACATAAGGGAAAAGGAAAGTATGGTGAATTATTACAATGGATACAGTACTATAGGCAGTAACAAAACATTACCACACTCTTGAGAATAATTCATGGTTGGTGTTTTAATTTTGACATACTTTCCACTCTTTGCCAGCTCCACAAGCCTCTGGAATGAATTGTTGGTCGAACAAGTGTGAGAATGGTCCATGACCTGAAACGGTCACAAAAAGAGTTTAAGCAAGTGCACAGGTTTCATACCTAGGTCATGACAAAGTCCAGCCATCTTAACACACAGCACGTCCACCTCAGTGATACCCAGCCTTGGCTGTTTCCTTTGGAGGAACTGCACAAACTCACCAGCTATGTGGCATACACTAAGGAGACAAATAAGAGCAATAATTTATATGAATTCCTCTAAGTCTTACCCCAAACTATGCTCAAATCGATTGTGAGAAGCTCCAGGAAATACATAGTAACATCCACCTAATTTGAACTTGTTTAAAAAAGATCTTGTAATCATTGGCAAACCTAGCTGTTTAATATTGCGCAATCGTTGAAACTGAGGAGTGTCAATCACTTTTACTAGAAGTGGGTGGAGCTCAAAATGTCCATGAATTGGATCATTGAACACCTGTTGATGCATGGACATTAGAATAATATGCACTGTACTCTGAATTTACAGGCTTGACCTTTCCATTACACTGGCGTTGTAGTGTTTGAAACAATCCAAGAACCTTGTTCTGTACTCCTATTTCTCTATTCAAGTATAATGGGAATTAACAACAGTTAAAATGCAACTACACGCAACACTGCAACACTGCTGATTCAATGCTAACTAGTATAACAGCTCACTGTGACTGTGGTGTTTATTCTTTTATGCTGCATGCACGCCGCAGCAAAAATAACATAATTATTGTTGTGACACAATCATGGATGTTTTAAATCTGTCTGTGACTGAAGTACATTGTACATAGACTAAACAGCTGCTGATTGAGTTGTTCAGTAGTCATCTCAAAACTAACGGGCAACGGGTCAGTTTACTTCATCTATTCAGTGTAGATATATTATACTTTCAGTATTCAACATTCTGATGAACATGTGCATTTATGATTCTTCCAGCTTTCGCAGTCGTACAACGAACTAACTAACTAAACTAACAGAATCACAGATCTGCTCAATTTCATCTTGTGTCGTTAACTAACTTTATGCCCATTTTTTCAAGCATCTCTGCCGATACAACTGGTATTTGTGACCCATCTATCTTGTGTTCTAATAATAGGGAAAGAGAACAAACAATAAGAAAGGATCCTTGCAGAATGAGACTACGACTTCCGGACACATGCCGTCGATCGCTGCGATGCGGGAGATCATACTGACCTTGAAAAACTCCACACACTTGCTGGTCAAGGTCTTCACTCCTCAGGTATTGTACGAGATCTTCTTGTGACCAACTAAGATATTCAAAGATGTTGCCAGGGAGGTCGGACCCGCTATCAAGACTTTTGCCTGCCATTCCGTTAACTTTCCACTGGCGAAACCGTCACAGAGGTGACGCCCATGCATGCATAGCGCATGCCAGGAGCGCATATCCTGCAAACTTAGGTGACGCCCATGCCAGAGTATTTACTACATGCATCGTGCTGCATGCACACCGAGTATCACCTTATAATGCAGACTGCTTTGATTTAGACCAGAGATTATTATTACCAAGGGCTACCTTAGTGGCAAGTAACTGGGATAAGAAGAACAAGCATAGCGTTTTTACAATACTAAACAATGAGCATCACCCAACAAGACCAATACTAATGTTTTATCATTACGTCTATTATTCAAACAACCACATTGTAAAATTCACATTCTCCAGAGACGCAACTCACAAAGAAAAATTCAGTAGTGTTTCTGTGACCAGAAAACATTAAACGACACCACCGATTACACCACAGTAGAACACTTGCCCCAGCAAGCTACCCGATTTAGTCAGTGCAAAACGCGCCGACAGAGTGACAAACGGCAGTTCATTTGCTGCCTAGTACGTGATGGTGGCCATGTTTTTTACGTCCACCTATGCACAAGTGCACAATGGGTATTTGGACACCTCATTACATCAAAAAGAATTACTCATAATCATAGTTTTTAAAAGAATGAAATTGTCCTTGGATATGTTCCGCGCTTTCTAGGGATTCCTAAAAGGCTGTGTCTATTGACACCAATCGTTGGTGTCAACAATGGCCACCGAAACGCTATTGACACCAACCTAAATCCTAAACCCAAAACCCTAAAAAAACATTCTCCTAATTGTGCAAAGTGGGGAGGGTCGTCCTAACCCGGGCCTTCGGCCCTTGGTAAGCCTAAGGATCGTCGGGAGGGTCGTCCTAACCCGGGCCTTCGGCCCTTGGTAAGCCTAAGGATCGTCGGGAGGGTCGTTCTAAACAGGGCCTCTGGCCCTCACTAAGGATCTTCGAGCTAAAAACATAGCAGCTAATAAAAACTGAAGTTTTCTGCAAAAAAAAAACCAACAAAAAATGCTTATACCGAGAATCGAACCCTGAACGATTGCATTACTAGCCACCGTACTATAGCGCTGAGCCACTGGAACCTGCTGGCCAATGAATGCTACAAATAAGCATTTATAGTTGACACCGAAGGTTTAGGTTGGTGTCAATAGCATTTTGGTGGCCGTTATTGACACCAACGAATTGGTGTCAATAGACACAATCTTCCTAAAAAGCGCTGCGCTTTCTCGAGAAAGCGCAAATTCCTAGAAAGCGCGGAACAGATACATTTGTAACTCGCACTAAAAACTTAAGTTTTTCCTGTTGTTGAGGCCTTTCTTTATATTTTAACTTGCAGCTCATGTTATGCTGTACATATCCTGAATAAGATAAGATTAACTACTGAAGTAATTACATCAAGTATCATCTCAGAATGCCAGTAAACATGGTGAATGAGCCAAGTCGTTGCTAAGGAGGATGTACATGTGTACCTTTTCGATTAAGTCTGTGAAACTGTGTTGGTACATATATGTTGCAACATTGCATGTTGAGGATGTCTGATGTTCAGGATTGATATTTGCATAGTAAATGAAATTAGTGAATCAGTGAGGAATATGAGTGAGTGATTGTAAGTGAGTGAGTGAGTCAGTGAGTGATCATACTAACCTGAGCTGGTTTCTTCTTGATAAGGAACTTCCTCACCCTCCGAATGTGCAGGATCATTAAATTCAATGCTGAGGATTTGATGCAGCACTGCATCAGTCAATCTAGACTAAGCTGTCATATTATCAATGGTCTCTAAAATTTCCATCTTTTACTAAAGAGAAAAATAATTATTTCCTCAACATTGTTACAAGGAATAGAACAGTGAATGTTGGATGCAAAAAATTGTATGTTGTATGTTGGATTGTATGTTGGATGCATGATACCACTTAGTGTATCATGATTACCAACATACAATTGCTTGGCTAGACAGACATGCATGGGAGAATACGACAGAGTTATAGTACCCATCTTTTCCTCAAAAGAAAATGTGTTCTAAATCATTGGCTTCTAAGAGTGCATCAGTAATCCTTGAAAGAGAGCAAAGTTATCAGACAATTGAGAAAAAGAAAGACAGAGTAGCTAACATCATTTCAACAGCTGTGGAAGTCTTGTGTTGATATGCTCTTCTGTGTAAATCGTTACGTGTGTGAAACATCTCATAGAGATTGCCAGCATCCTGTAGAGCATAACATGCCATTGTGGAGATGAGTTGTATACCTTATCACGTATACATATCTGATGTCTTCCACCAACTATGCTTCCACCAACTATGCTTCCACCAACTATCCTTCCACCAACTGATATAACTCGTGCAAACTTCATATACCGTATAGCGAGTACGGTATATGAAGGATTGCTCTCGAAACGCCAAAATTTTAACCGCCAAATTCGGATATACATGGGCGTGTATATCCGACTTGGCATCAATCCGCCAAAATATTAACCTCCAAAATCTGTTCTTACCAAATCCGCCAAAATTTTGACCACCAAAATTTCTCGCTATACGGTATCTCCTACAATAGTGAGCATAACATTCAAAGAAGGATACCTCAAATCAGTTGCCTCAAATGTACATTTATGTCTGAACAAAGACAGTTCAAAGCCAGTGATAACAGTGGTAGTATTGTCAAAAGCTAGGCCAGTGATAATGCTATAACCCAAATATAGCAAACCAAAAACAAACATTACTACTGTACATGATAACGTGTATAGTACTCACACCATATCAAAGCTGTTATGTATACCCAGACAATGGCAGTCTCGAGCAAAGTAATCCCACTTGTCAACATCCACACCATTCCTCTTGTCGGCAACAATCTATAAAATAGTTATTAAACTTCCAATGTACTGCTTAGTTGGGTACCTCGTATAAGAAGCTTTTCTCCTTATTTCGACTGCTGTAAGGCCACTGCAATGTGTAACATAACATCATGTGATGTGTGAACTATATGATAACAGGCACACCTCATCTTTCCATTCCTTTGTTAATATCATATCCTTGATAAATTTAATGTCACGCTCTTGTAGACCATATCGTTCAAACTCTGGTTTCAGATCATTCACCTCCAGCAAAAGTTCAAACATATCAATAGATGCTTTCTCATGCTATAACAATAGATCATTTTACAGCTAACAAGTATAGTTATAGGGTACTATAAAGTAGTAAAGCAAGTGCAACAGGAAAAATAGACAATTATTATACACGATGTTGTAAATCATAAATATCTTGTGTACAGTATTAAAAGAAAATTAAAAAGATTTCTATCGAAATCAAAAGGATGTAGGGTTGTGAAATCTACCACTGGTCAACAATGTAAACTAACAAGGAACAAGCATGGAATGGTAACACGATTGACTTGCTAACAGACCATAGATCCCTACATCAGTGGCTGCTGTAGTTGACTATAGCTAGTTAGCTTAGCGTGTTGCTGTTGACTGACACCTGACGTGCATTCAGCTTGTGACAGCTTATGTACAGCCACTGATGTAGGGATCTATGGTCTGTTAGCAAGTCAATCGTGTTACCATTCCATGCTTGTTCCTTGTTAGTTTACATTGTTGACCAGTGGTAGATTTCACAACCCTACATCCTTTTGATTTCGATAGAAATCTTTTTAATTTTCTTGTTTGTGTCCTTTTTTCTTTTTCAGTGAAGTACAGTTCAATACCATGCAATTACTGTGCCATCTTTGCTTCCACCATTGGTTTGGTTTTCCTGTTGTTGATGGCTTTTCTTTATAGTGAGGCGGCACAGTTTAAAATTCCACAAGTATTATGCATTTTGTGATAAAAGCACCAAACTTGCTATACATGTTACTAAAGGTGTTACAAAAAGATTTGGATATTGGGCCACATCATAATTTTAACCCTTGGTCTTTAAAATGTTAATTAATGGTTATTATGTCCGTCATAATTTTAAACAATTTTCAACAATCCAAAATGCAAAACTTCACAGTTATGGAAGAATTGGAATCTCTAAATGCATTGATGATGTTTGTAATTGTGCACTACAACCTCAAGAGAAATAAGAAGGGAAAAGTGAATTGCTTAATGTCTCATGAATAATTCATTTCATTTTGGTTATCATTAATTCTGGTATAGCTAATTCGCTTATATAAAGCAGTGAACTTCTTACCCTTGATACTCAAAGTGTTTACAAATTATGCTGCAGTAGAGACAGTCTGAAGTTTATAATAAAATGGACAATTTTGAGTAAGTTTTTACATGACAATTCAAAGAAACTTGAATGTGTCAGCATAGCTAAAGTAAGAGTAAGCCAGCAGCTGATATAGTCATTTTAGACTTTATGTTGGAAGACATGGCAAGATACAGATACATCAAGCTTTGTGTAATACAATTGTCAAATCCCTCTCTGACAATAGCTGCTTTCAGTTAACAGTAAGGACTGCTAGTGCTGCTAAATGTAACCGAAAGCGGTTATTGTCAGAGAGGGATTTGACAATTGTATTACACAAAATTGCTTGATGTATCTGTATCTTGCCATGTCTTCCAACATAAAGTCTAAAATGACTATATCAGCTGCTGGCTTACTCTTACTTTAGCTATGCTGACACATTCAAGTTTCTTTGAATTGTCATGTAAAAACTTACTCAAAATTGTCCATTTTATTATAAACTTCAGACTGTCTCTACTGCAGCATAATTTGTAAACACTTTGAGTATCAAGGGTAAGAAGTTCACTGCTTTATATAAGCGAATTAGCTATACCAGAATTAATGATAACCAAATTAATGAATTATTCATGAGACATTAAGCAATTCACTTTTCCATTCTTATTTCTCTTGAGGTTGTAGTGCACAATTACAAACATCATCAATGCATTTAGAGATTCCAATTCTTCCATAACTGTGAAGTTTTGCATTTTGGATTGTTGAAAATTGTTTAAAATTATGACGGACATAATAACCATTAATTAACATTTTAAAGACCAAGGGTTAAAATTATGATGTGGCCCAATATCCAAATCTTTTTGTAACACCTTTAGTAACATGTATAGCAAATTTGATGCTTTTATCACAAAATGCACGATTGTTCTGCTCTGCCGCCTCACTATTATTATTAAACTTGTAGCTAAATAATTGTTATGCTGTAGATATCAGCTCGCCTACGCATGCATGAATACAGTGCATACGAGCCCCGCCCACACTTGTTTACGGATGTTATAATTATCTGGCAAGGCAGAATGGCGATTCTGCGCTTGCTAGCTTACCGTTCTTCGAAGACTCCAGACAAATATGTGTTCTCCGTGATCTATACGGCGTGGCGATACTCAAGCTTGTGCTTGGTCACGTGCGCTAACCACAGCTTGGTCACGTGCGTATTGCGCAATCACTTAATGGCGTCTAACACTTAGCTGACCAGTCGTTCCGCCAAATGACCGGAAGTCCAATCAAACCAATACAAATTTATCTTCCACCGCGTAGCGTTTTCAAGTGGAAATATTTCCTTACACAGTACTACAAAACAGCGCATAACTTTTACATAATTCATTGTATTTGTTAGCTTTTTTCAAGACTACATTCAGCTATGTCATCTCTTTGCATTTCCCAAGTATTGTACGCACAACATATAAAATACTTGCTAGAATTCGTGTTTTCTGTTTGCAGCATTTGCCGTCAGAACTTATTTGCAGACACTGCTATTATTCTGTTGTTTCAGCAGACAAAACTAATGATGTAGACACAGCTTTTTACTAAATATAGACTTGTTCCCGCGCGCGACTAGAGAGTTGTACTCGTGTTTGTATCTGCGCTTGCGTGAACTATTTCCAACGAGGGAAGCAGCCACAC
>OZ024783.1:11217518-11291410 GCA_964017065.1 Haliclona indistincta | reverse complement strand
CACGCATAATAAATATTATCATGCGATGAGTCATAACTAATACAAAATACATTGAATCAGTTTAGTAGTTATGACTCATCACTGGTTAATAACCAACGTGTGACATCACAAAAACCCATTAACTAGCAAGATGGCGGTCAGAAAACAGCTCTCTGGCATGTTCGAGCTGCGTTTTTCACGAGGTGTGGAGTAATGCGCAAGAGGTAAGCGTTTACCTAGAGTATAATGTATTGTCTATCTAGTGAATAAGTTTCGCGTCTTAACTCCCATAAACTTTCGAGTTCCTGTAGCTAACGTTTGAGCTGGTCAAGTTTGCCATATTTCGTCACTTGCTACTGAATCAGTGCTTGCTGAGAGGTCAGCGCTGCTTATAGGTACTCCCACAACTCTTAAAAATTCAAAGCAGCTTTATTGGCTCTTAACTACCAGCGGTTGTGGAGATCCGTTAGCTAACGTGTTTTCCTAGACAGCCTTATAAACGGCCATGTTTTGCCACGCCCATGTCACGTGATAAGAAACCATACATATCAGTGTGATCAGTAAGGATAGAGGATCATGATGGTGTATGCATGATGATGGTAGGCTAAGGTATTACTGAGAAATAAAGCAAAATGTAAAAAGTTCATTTTTTGCTGTCTTCGTGTGGAACACTGTATACTGACTACTAGTACGTACTCCAGTGTTACTTGACAATCAAAATCAAAATTAGCAATCAAAATAGTATGCAAACTACAACTACAGAAATAGGCGATTATAGCTAGTGGAACAGTACATCCATACATGTGAGAGTTAGTGTGGTCCTGACATATCAAAATCGTCATCGCTACATAGGTCACAGACACTGGCTGCCTCCTGTTCAAAAAGGAACTCCTCCGATTCTATTGATTCCATAGTATGAAATAAATACAATAAACTAGAAAATCCTTTAAGTTGAAATCTTGTGTTCAGAGATTGCTCTACACAACGGGCAACGTCGACTGGCAGTTAGATCAGCACAAGCCAGAGAACCTATGATTCGGCCACAACAGGAAAAAACCAATGGTTTACGACATGTAGCCTTACAAATGCAGCACTCAAATGCCTTCTTAAGATCCTCAAATAATTACGGCGATCAATTTTATTCAGTCGGTCTAATATTTGGGTTGTCATTTGGCACTGGCAGCTTTTGGTTCTTAGAGGGAGGCTCATCATCACAACTCTTTTTTAAATGCTTAGGCCAATCAACTGAATCAGCTGGTATACCTCCTAACGAAATATATACTTCCCTAGGTCCAGCAATGATTTTTCTTGTACTCTTCCAGAAGTCCGGGTCAGAAGTATCACCATTGGTGACAAGTGGATAGCACTAATAAGACTAGTTCAAACCCAACTTGGTCTCTGACCTTGTTGCATACTTCCTTGATGTTACATTGACCACAAGCTGGTTCAAGGGTCACTGTGGCTTCGCTTCCTCTAGCAGATCATAGCATAGCAGATTCGATTATATAGCATGTTGATCATAATCGTAGCAGATTCGATGGTTGTCATGTAGTTATAAGGGCTAGGAAGGAGCATGTAGAATTCAGAGACCATTCTTCTTACTAAGCGATGTGTAGCTGGATGAATGAGAAGTTTTGTGAGAGCCAATTGGCCATGCGAAGAGACCATGTAATGGACTCACTTATCCTCATTACAATTGGTTACATGTGGCAACACATCAGTTTTTATAATTATAAAAACGGATGTGTTATAATTTGGTCTCTTAAAAACAGATTAAAACGGATATTTTATATAATTTGGTCTCTTCACATTTGCCATGCGAAGAGACCATGTTCCAGTTGTTGCAATGGCTATGAGGACAATAATACATGGACTCTTTATCTGAACAGGACTTTTCTGATATGGACAGGAATCTATTTATGTTGAAAAATGGCAAGAGATGTTTGTGGTATTCTTTATCTTTACATTCAACATACTCGACACTTGAGTTACTCTCCTCACAAATGCAGCGCATTAAAAAGTCATTAATTGAGACAATGAAATTGATAAGTAAGCCGGTATGTGGTGCTAATTGAAAGAAAAATATATAATTTGTCTTTAACTTGAATGAATCTAGCAGTTGAACAAGACCAGCACTCATAGGACCAAATTTAGAAGAATTTATTTTTCTGAAATGACGTTGCACCATTCATTTGTGGCTTAATGATTGAACAGTTTCCTCCCATTCCCATTCTTCTGCTTTTAACGGTGTGTTGATGCGTGTCCATCTCTCAGGTAGCACAGGAGTTTCCGGTGAGGGCGTGCAGCTATCCATCACTTCTAACTGTTCCTTGTACACGTAGCTCCCCGCTTCAAATGGGTCAACTGCCATTGCTAGGGACGAGCACAATATTCCTGAAGTTCTGCCTATTATTCTTTCTGGAACTTCTCAAAATTTTCACCCATTATTCCCATTCATCTTGCCCAAAATTCTCGATATTATTCTTTGAAAATTATTAAAATAATGACTTTTTGCAAGTGTCCACGACCTTTGGACGGTCTCTTTCCTTTCGGTGGGTAATTACGATGAACAGAACGCTTCCTTCAGATTTCTGCTAGCTGAGGTGCACGCAAGCGACTCAGAAGTGATGGCTCGGGCGACTGTGTATGAGGTCCCGTCTCAGACGAGGATGTTATTTCTGCGTCTGCCTCACTGTCTGATTACGGAGGTGATGATGAGAGAGTCACAGTCACTGTAGACTCGCTTGCTTCAGCTGCCTCTGCCGCCTCTGCCGTACTGTCAGTAGATCTAGTAGTATAGTAGCACACATGTGAGGGCGTGGCTTGAAAATTCCCTCCCAAAATTCTCAAAATTATTCTATTCCCATATCAGCCCATTATTCCCAAAATTGTTCCGGAATATTGTGCGCGTCCCTAGCCATTGCAGACCTTCCACCTGCAGGGGGATACCATTTTTTTAGTGTTCCCTTCACCTGAAACACAAGACTGATCACATTATGCACTATTTGGTTAAACAACTACCACAATATTAAAAACGGATGTGTTGCCACATGTAACAAACTGTAATGAGTAGGAGTGAGTCCATTGCAAATGATAGCAAAGCACATGATTGTTGAAGACTAACAATTTTAACAATAACACTGGTTTCTTTGGACCTAATGTTCGAAACCAAAGCATCTAAATAGTATGATTTAGTACCTCTGATTCCCAAGTTTTTCACTACTGTTGGATGATCTGATTTTCTTATTATTGTATGGCATGATAATGTGGATAACTATATTAATGCAGAAGATACTAATTATAGTGGAATGATAATACAAGGATTCAACGGTGATTTGCCGCTGATGATATTATTAATACATGATGACATGTGTGATGGTTATGACAAGATAATGATGGTGTATCTACATGTAAGACAACTCTTATGACTCTTTGGTATTGAGCATGAACTAATAACTATGATGATGACAATGATGATGATAAAACAATAATTTTACCCTCCTCTCATGATACTATAATTACAGAACTCAAAATATGGACGAGTAAGTATCAGAGAGCCTCGGAGCCTAAGCACTTCTGTCTGGCTCACACCTTGATATTGAGGTCTTGTCTACTTTAGCATTTTATGCTCATAATAAATTGCAAGGTTATAATCTCAAGAATCACACATCAGCTTGCACAGGTCGTTCGTGAAGTGGTTGCAGTTTTGATATTCCATTAACAGCTGCCAATGCGTTGTCGCATTCGGTTCTGTTGTCAACCTAGTCTTTTTGAGCTGGTAGCAAGAGCTTATCCTGCTCTATCGATATTGTCCTCAAACAATTATTATTGAATAACCTGTATAATTTTTAGTTAATAAAGACAGACAGAGGGAGTGAAGAAGATTTTCGATTTAGCGGATTATTCAAATCAAGTAGTGAGCACAACAGCACTTGTTGTAATAACAATGATGATATTTTGCCAGATTTTACCTCCTGAAGGGCAAACAAACAGTCATGGCGCAAGTTATAAACTGCTAGTGAGAAACGACACAAAGGTTGAAGAGATATAAGATGCACGTGATACCACCACGATGATGAGACCTCCAGATTTTGGTAACGTTGTGTCAATGATAATAGTTCTAGTACATAACAATTCTTCAGTTCTTGTCATAGTCAACCTTTTCTGCTATCTCCTTTTCAATTGACAAGATTGCTTATTGATATCACTTATGGTGCGTTCTTGTTATCTTGAATTAATGTGTTCTTTCCAGATCTTGCCACCTGAAGGGCAAACAAACATTCATGGCTAGACTCGAAAGCCCGAGAAGACCAAAATTTATCATCACAATTGAGTCTCAATCTCAGAGAGTACGAGATTCCATTCTTAAAAGTCAGTGAAAAATTTAATAGACACATGTATCCTCTTTCGAAACTTTTGCTGCAATGAGACGTAGAGATAGTGTTGTGCACAGTGATGGTCTTGCTAGACTTTACCACCTGAAGGGCAGACAAACAGTCGTGACGGACTGAAAAAAGCAACTTGCAAAAGTCATGGTAGATTTCAGGACTGTGTATGAAACACATCATGATAAAATATCCTTCGATGATGAGAACAAGATGGATCACAATCTCTCCATGTTAAACAATGGACTATTAATGATATATCTACAGGTGTCTCCTTTATCCTCCTCTTCTCGGCCTCCTTCGGAATTATTGTGTGTTAAGTGGTTTGACACGATTCATCATAAAACGGACGTACCCTCTGTTAACCCAGCATGATCATCGTGCAGACATCAACGTGACTATCACATGCTTTAGTACAGGTAGGCGTGGATTGAGTAAAGCTGTCTATCTAGTCGGTAATTTGAAGATGTCTGCAAAGAGCAAAAAAACAAAGCAGAATGGTCACCATGTGATGATTCATCTTGCTCGAACTTTGGTGTTGCTGTGTGATGCTCCACCAGGTTAAAATCAAAGCACATTATTTTAATGCTTATAAACGTAACTGATTTTTGACCAAGCCTATAATTCAAGTCTGGTGTTTATTGTATTGTATCAAAGATCTTTAACCATTAAAGCATGTGCATCAAAATTTTTTATCCTTATATCGCCCTTTACTGTTGTTAAAGTATCCTTTTGTGTCAAAGACAGAAGTCCCTCAGCAGAATTGATATCAGCAATTTCAGGCTCTTCCACTTCACCTATATCCTCTATTGTCGAAACAGTGCAATCTCCAGAAATGGTTAAATAGTTCAATGATTTAAAGTTTCTTATAGCAGCTCCGTCAATCATGTAGCTTGCTCCTTCCTTTAGCTTGTTGATGTCATCTTGCCACAATACTAGTCTTGTATACCCTGTAGCATCTGCTATGATGATGTCTTGCTTCCTCAATGAGCGCCAAGATCCTTTCTTCTTTACTTCTTCTACAGCATTCACTTGTACTGCCTTCACAACAACTTTAACCTTTTGATGGGTTACCTTGCTGTCAATTTCAGAAAGAGCAATAGATTTTAACTGCGGGTTGTCGGCTAGGGCGTCTAGAGGTATGTCAAATTTTCTCGGTGATGGTTCGATAGTGGTTTTTCTGGGACTTGCAATGATTTCAAACTCTCCTGAGACACCATGCTCTTGACTTTGCTCTTTGACGGTACAATTTGTAATCGCTAATGGCGTTTCATCTTTGAAATGTTTTTCCATTTTTAAATGAAGGTTGCTATCAAACGAAATAACTCTGATCAACTTTTTCCATCTGTTAACTTGGTGGTGAAGTACTTTCTATTCTCGTCATTTTTGCTTTTCTTTTCCGGAGATAATTCTGCTAACACACCGTGAATAGTAACACTGTCCCTCTGTTCATGGATGTTTTCTACACTCGGCTCCAATTCTAACTTTCGTTTTGCCATTACAAGAAATTGAGTCGAGATGAAGACAGGCAGTGGCAAGCGAACAAGCGGCGAGAGTGAGTGACTGGAAGCGGTAGCGAACGAACAAGTCAGAAGTTATACGATGATGCTGGACTGAGTACCGAACGCCGAACAAGTTCAGAGTGACTGACTGGAAGCGGTAGAGATCAATTGGTCCTTCTGATGTGCTCGTGTTTGTGTAACTAAGTACAACAATTGTGAAATGGTAGTGAACTGATAGTGTCCATCTTTAGCCTCGTACCCAGGCGCTAGTGAGGAGAAAAAATAAGCGCCTGGTATCTACTGCACACGCATGCGCTAAATATCCGTTTATTTTACTGTAAAATATTCCGATTATGTCATGAAAACGTGGTAGCGGTTATTCAGACCACGCCTCCATTATTAAACTTACAAGCAACTGACTGAGTAGCAACTTGATCGTCAGCTCTAGCTCTGGATTCGACAAATAACTTTGTGGTGAGCGTGCATACGCAATAGTAGGCTTAATCGCGTCATTTATACCGCTCTTGTCAATCGATGTCGCTCGTTTCCGCTACCAGGAGCACCCAGTTGTTAAATTGTGCTTCTGCTCTTGTGCTAGCTTCAAGAAAAGCCGCTAGAATACAGTCATGACAGCAGATTGCAAACAGGAAAGCTTCACGAACTGCTAAAAAACTGATGAATATTCATCACGTACTACAAACGTGTACGATGATAACCGGCGGCGGTGGAATTCCACCGCTAGTCGCGCATGCGTAAGCAGTATATACCAGGCGCTGTTTTTTCTCCCCCTTCGCTCCACCCCCTTCTAGCGCCTGGGTACGAGGCTATGTCCATCTTATACAGACATATTACTCGATTGTCTTGCAAACAAATCTTTAAGTCTATGTTGTTGAAGATTGCTCATAGTTTCGTGAGTACTTGTCTTGATTCACTCGAACTTTTAAGTCCACTGATTATTGTTGTCTAGTGTGTCTAGAATGGATTGATCATTTTCAACCAACTTTAAATAGTTCTTTTTTAGTATTTTCATGACAACCTTGTCCGATTATATCTCCCAACACATAATGATCGAATAAAGATGCTTCATCATGTCTCTACTAGATGATCTTAGCCACCTTACTGTGATTGATATCACACTGTGTTTAAGAGCTTCCTCAATAGAGAACGCTAATATTCATAGAAAGCCTTGAGTTGTATTTGTTTCATATTAACAATGATGACTTGTGGATTTGAAGAATTCATTTTAGTAGCTGTTTCACTCACTGCGTATCGAATGATGAATCTTTGTTCTTTCTTTGTTCTACCTTTTCTTTTTACGAAGAAAAAGGTATGATTTTTAGATATGATATGACTTTTTGTTTTTGTTGAAAGTCAATTTTATGACAACCTTGTCCGATCGAGTCTCTCGGCATCATCTCGTCTCTCGGCATCATCATGTCTCTAGCCACCTTACTGTGATTGATATCACGCTGTGTTTATTAAGAGCATTGTTAACGGAGATGATTTAGGATAAAATTTGGCTCAATTACCTTCCATTGCTATAATAATACTAATAATATAATAATGCAGGATAGAGTAATCCAGTAGTGGCTGGAATACAGGACATCGAAAATACATTTTCATCTTTATTTTGAGTGATTATGTGACTAATTTGGATGTTCATTAACTCTTTGTGAGAAGGCAGCGGGACAGATAGTATCCATGTTGAGGTACAGTTTGATTATCTCTTGTTCTGCAAACAAGATCGTGAGTACGTGTCTGGTAGCTTGAGTTGAACCGGAGTAGTTCTTTTACATGTTCTTTCTCCTGTTGAAAAGAACATGTACGTCATTACTGCTTTTTCTCATTAAATTACCACTTTAAAAACTTCTTTCTTAATGGAACTATCACTTCATGCAATTTTGAAGTTCTGTTTCTTTTGTGTTTTTGTCATGTGGATCCGAGCACTACCACTATGCTTTATCTTATTGTAGATCAATGATCTGCTGTGCTCTCCAGCCATTAAATGAAACGACAGATTGGAGAAATATGATTATTTATTATTTTATTTATGATTTGATAAACTTTCCGAAGATAGCTCTTTAAGTACTTGGTAGTGGTCCGCTGCCAACATGAATTGTAATTTCACACGCACATGGGATGGTGCAGGTGCAAATATAGCATCAACGCTAGCTGGTTCTATACCAATTTTGAAGCGCTCAAGTCTGGCTTCGTTTGCTCGAATTGTCTCTTTGTAGTGGAACATGTGATATTCTCTATCACTCGAGTCGTAACATACGAACTCAAAATCACCGTCTTCTTTAATATATTCCCGTGCCTTCACCTCAGACGAGGCCTTTACGGGACAAAAAATGTTCACCGCATAAAAAAACCTACAGACGTTGAAAAAATATATAGTGTAGTATTGGATGAGACGGCTTTGTAGGGCTTCTTGATTGGTCATAACTTCACACTGGTCTTTGTGCTTTTATAGCCGCGTCTGTCCATGGAGGAACATTTCCTGAACAATACATCAAATTGTGCAACTATAGTACAGTTTTTCTATTGGTTCCTCACAATGATATCTTCCTTACAAACACCACTTCTTTTAAATATAGAAGTACCATTTCACAATCTTGGAGCTGTGCTCATAAGTCTATAAGCAGAGCTGTGACAAATAAGAAAGGACATCCTGTTCAATGATTGTTCTAGTTCTTGTCGTTTTAGCTTCCTTTTCGAATATAGAAGACGCCACATCTCACACTCGTCACACATTAGCATCAGTTCCACATTTTTAGCATGTTGCACACTTGCGGGGAACGGTAGAGACGTTTCTTTCTGAGGTATAGTACGCCTGGAGGGACGGTGTTCTGAACACTTCAGAGAATGGTTTGTAATGGACAGAATTTTTTCAAATGACCGGATCACCTCACCCGTATTCAATTGGTTGTCACCAATAACTGCTGACCTACATGGACCTCATATATAGTATGTTCGGCTGCATCAACTGGGGTGAAACAACCTGTATAGAATAGCAAGACACTGTCTAAAAGTACTTGGGAAAGAACTGGCATTTGAACTGGCTCTTCCATAGAACTCTGACAGATTTAGACCTTCATCACTACTCAATATAGTGGAGCGTAGTGTGACAACAGTAGTCGTATACAGAAACATTATCCAGCATTACATTCTGCTTTATAGCGCCTCATGTTTGTGAAATATTGAATTCGCTTTATTAGAATAATGACTAATATACACACGGTATACAGAAACACGGGCAGGCGGTGGATGAGTATCTCGGCCTCAGCAACAATAGTAATACAGTTTTGTGTAGAAGCTGTGTGTGGTTACATACACGTTGATAACATTTTGATGTTAAAATATTTTCGTGGGGCAGGTCGACCTACAAAAATATTTTAACATTAAAATTTATCTCACGAAAATTTTTTACACGAAAATTTCCCGATTTACAGTATTAACAGTAGACCCTCGCTAATCTGAATACACAAATAAATTGTGAATTTTGTTATTCATGTTTTCACAAGCCGAGCAAATTTATTAATAATTGAATTGTCTTTCTAACAAGATGCAAAAGTGTTGAGATTAACGAAGGTCTACTGTAATTATTATTTGTAATTTAATTATTTTGTTCTACAATGCGTTGGGTGTGATCAAAAGAACCGACAGTTGTCTAAATCCCATACACATCGCCTCAGAATTTCGGGAGGTAAGGAGACGCTTCTAAATATCGTTGCGAGGTTAAAAATAAATCCAAGAGATGTGCAAAGTCTTCCTCAACAAATGATCGCCACTATAGCCAGGAAAAACCTGTAGATTTTATACTGCACAGCACATAGAGACCCTAGCTAGTTAGCTAGCCATCTTGCTGCGCACGAGGCATAGAATGCGCATGCGTAGACACCCACGCATTGTAGTACAAACCAGATTAACTCTACCTACCTTGGTTTACCAGATATACACTCAGCAGTTAATTAATTAGATACCTCCAGTCTAATTAACCGCCTCGTGTATGTCCTGGTAGGTGTAGTTTATCTATAACTTATATATTTTGTATTTTATATATTTTGTGTATTGCCTCATTGTTTGTTTATTTATTCCAGGGCAGAGTGCTTCCAATGGTTATTTGTATGTCTGCAAGCACTGGCTTGTAATCCTGTTGCTAGGCAACAGAGCCACGCTAACCAACATTGTAGTGGGCTGTGGAAGAAGGTGTGGTCAGGCTGTATAAGGTGAGAAACTTTTGTTGATTGTGACTGTATTGTAGTATGATATGGTGCTTATAGCAAGTTACTATAGTAATTTGTTACAATAGTAATTTTACAGCGCACGTATGCAATTTATAAACCCAAGAGCGATTGCTATATAACATACAGGTGAGCAGTGCGAGGGCGTCTAAATAAGATGCGTTGTCCAACTGCTTTTGACCATGAGCAAGGATACATAAGTGCTATAAAACTCATTTGATATAATAATACACAAAACCACAGTGTAGTGAGTTTGCTCTATGAAGTTGAGGCAGTGGTGGGTTTTATTACGAGCTATAGTTACGTAGACGCACAACCTGATTGGTCAACATCGCTAAGCTGTGGTCTAATTTCTGGTAGCCTTAGCCAAAGTGTTCATATAGCTCAATATAGCTGCTGTGAGTCACGCTAGTCAATAAGTTACCAACATAGCGCAAATACACAATAATACTGCAGATATTTCACCATCACAAGACTGTTCATGTGATCTTATTACCCGTGCGCAGTATGCGCGAGGGTTATGCGTTCGTGTCTGTCTATATATATGTGTGTCGTCAAAAAACACGCCTGTTTGCGTCTTACCGCTTGAAAATCTCCACAAAAACACTCTCTGCAGCTTCTTCACTGAATTTATAGTCCTATGAAGACGTTTTTCTATGCTGGCAAGCCTTGCTCAAGCTGCTAATCCATGGCTTTCTAAAGCTACGTGTCCTTGTAAGAGCACTTTATGGTATTGTGGGTGTGTCACCCAACCTCCTATCCATGTCGATGTTCTCACTCAGTCTCACATGTCGATGTTCTCACTGTACCGTACGTCAGAGCCATTAAACTTCTTGAGGCCTATAGGCTATAGCTACGGTATCAGTCTGTCTTGAGGCCTTCTGTGATGTGCCAATCAACTGTTAGTGCATAATGATTATGCTATCATCTACTTTTCTGGAGCTGTCTATGGGCTAGCTTAACGTGCGTGTTGCAGTAATGCTGGAGTAGTCGTGTTTAGCCCATAGCTCAGCGCACGGGTATGTGTTCATTAGAACTCTAGTTCTCTTGATTGTGATAACACAATGGCCTGCTATACCTATCTTTAGTTTGTAAGAGTGGAACTCACGTAGGATGACAGTGCATTGTTCAGGCGTGTTCGCACTGACAACCCTGGTCGAATCCGGGTTGGAATCAAACCAGACTTATCCAGGTTGAACTCGGTTAGCGCGCGTCCGCACTTGACCTGGATTGATGTGAGTCAGGTTCATGCAGCAGTCCAAGGTAAGGTTTATAGCACTAGCACGAGAGCTTCTTGACAATGTATGTCATTCTCTAGCGCTTGAGCGCTCAGGAAACGTCTCTAGTGCGCGTACACGTGGCGGTGCCAAGGCGAACCTGGTTTCAACCCAGTTCAACCCACATACGTATGTGGGTTGGCTTAACCCGGGTTCAACCCGGATTTGGCAATACCAGATCTCTGCAGATCGAGTGTGGATGCGAGTTCAACCTGGGTTGAACCCAGGTTCGCGCGCCTGTGTGGACTGGCCTTTAGAGTATAAATACCTGTGCATATACATGTACCTGTTTAAGTTTCCACAGTTGCAATACCTGGTCCTTGGTGCATGAAATGAAAGTAGTTTGACTTAATTGTCACGGGAGCACTGCAACACAAACAAGCAGACCTCGGGCTGTTTTCTGTAGTGGCATTAATGTGCAAGAATGTCATAGTCAATTTTCTCCTCTTTATCTAATTAAGTCATGTGACACTGATCTTTTATATGGATGGTACCCACTAGTTTTGGGAGATTTTTCAGGTATAAATGTCGACCAGTTTGCTGTGTTTGTCATCGCTTCTCGGCCTATCGGCTAAGATCAAGTAGAAATAAACTGTTCTTTCGAGTTTAATAGCTCGAACAGGGGTCACTGATCCCCAAGCTATTAACCTAATTTTTGTTCCTGGGGGTGTGGTCTAAAGCTTGCTTTGCCCATCCCATGGGTTGCCCTGGTATAGCAGTATTTCCAGGTGTGGCCCCTCCCCTCTGGGGAATACTTTCTTGATAAAATTGGTTATTCCTTTAGTTACAAGAAAATTAAAAAGATTTCTATCGAAATCAGAAGGATGTAGTGATGAAGAAATCTACTACTGGTCCACAATGTAAACCAACATGGAACAACCATGGAATGGTAACACAATAGGCCATTCCCAGTAAGAGCAAAGTATGCGTGGGCACACCGCTCTGCTGGCCACAGCACTGGGGTGTGAGATGATTACGTAAGCGCTAACATTAATACACGAATTTATATGGGGCTTATGGGAGAGATCGCGATACTTTCGACATCTTTGTAGTGCTCTCCGTAAACTTGACAACCGCGTGGTCTTGCTGCTTGGGTTCCTCTACCTTCGCTCTGTCGAACGCAAAAGACTACGCGTGCATTGGCAACATCGTTTTGGAGAAACGGGCACGCAAACAAGCCCAAGTTACGCTAAGTATGGCAAGCTTGTTGGGCATTTTTCTGGAGAGAAACAATTTTGTAAAGCTGGATACTGTAAGAGTATACTGCGTGCAGGTACTGCTGCCAGTGGTTACTTGAACTGTGGAGACTGAGTCCTTTGTTAGCTTGATCTATAGTGCGAGTAGGCCTTCTTTGCGCGCCTGTTTCTCCAAAACGATGTTGCCAATGCACGCGTAGTCTTTTGCGTTCGACAGAGCGAAGGTAGAGGAACCCAAGCAGCAAGACCACGTGGTTGTCAAGTTTACGGAGAGCACTACAATGATGTCGAAAGTATCGCGATCTCTCCCATAAGCCCCATATAAATTCGTGTATTAATCTTAGCGCTTACGTAATCATCTCACACCCCAGCTAGCCTGGAAGCCAATTACGCTAGCCAATATCGCTAATTAAATTCTTTAGGCTCTTAAAGGGAATGGCCTATTGACTTGCTAACAGACCATAGATCCCTACATCAGTGGCTGCTGTGGCTGACTATAGTTAGTTCAGCTAGTTGCTGTTGACTGACACATGACGTGCATTGAATTGAAGTCAGCTTGTGACAAAAATATTGATCTTATGTACAGCCACTGATGTAGGGATCTATGGTCTGTTAGCAAGTCAATCGTGTTACCATTCCATGGTTGTTCCTTGTTGGTTTACATTGTGGACCAGTAGTAGATTTCTTCATCACTACATCCTTCTGATTTCGATAGAAATCTTTTTAATTTTCTTGTTTGTGTCCTTTTTTCTTTTTCAGTGAAGTGCAGTTCAATATCATGCATGTACTGAGCCGTCTTTGTTTCCACCATTAGTTTGTTGTTGATGCCTTTTCATTACAGCAAAAAATTGATTGTCATATCAGCTCGCCTACGCATACATGCAGTGCATACGAGCCCTGCCCACACTTGTTTGTAGACACGGAGGACAGGTTATAATAATCTGGCAAGCGCAGAATAGTGATCCTACACGAGCTTACCGTTCTTCGAAGACTCCAGACAAATAAATTGTGTTCTCTGCGATTGATACGGCGCGGTGATACTCAAGCTGGTGCTTGGTCACGTGCGCTAACCACTGCTTGGTCACGTGCGTATTGCGCAATCACAATAATGGCGTCTAACACTTAGCTGACAATGGATCACGATCGAGAAGTCGCGGAATTTATATCGCCGTTTCGCTAAAAACGAAGTTCGAAAGGCACCTGCCAGGAGAATTTCACGACTGTTCGTGGGTGTTTTGGTCTCGGCACTGCTCGCATAAAGGCGCTAGGCGCGCTGAAGAAAGAAAGAAAGAAAGAAGAAAGAAGAAAACGAAGATGACGAAAGTCGATTTTCACCGTTTCCAGGTTCGTCACTTTAGTAACAATTTCGAGCAATCTCCTTGCTACTGTAAGATGGGGCAACGCCAGATAGCAGATCTAAGTGTCTTTGGACATTTAAAATTCATCACCAGGCGAAATATCAGCGTTTGAACGCTAATACATTGTATGTAGCCGCCATCTTGTTTTCTCGTTCATCCCTACATAGGGAGTCACTACCGTGCCTCCCTAATTAATAAGTAAGTGTGGCTATGAATTCTGCATGGCTTATTTGTGTTGGTGAACTGTTGTGTTAGCCTTTTCTCCCAGTCCACACCCTTCAGTTAGTGGCCTGGTAATGCCTATGTGTTGATATGCATGTGCAGACTGTCATTACCAGGCTACTAACTGAAGGGTGTGGACTGGAGGCGAGGCTAGTACACTGTTCACACCAAACAGCAGATGATAAAAACCTGGAATAGCAGAATTTTGCCCAGAATTCTTGAGTGAATTTTAAACACTTGGTTGGCGTTCTGGAGTAGGTGTGGTCTTTGTTCACGGACACAGCGAGTCACTGTCACTAGTGGTGGGCGATACCAGTAAAATTAAATTCGATACGATACTGAGTATTATTCATAAGTATCGATACAACAACGATACAATACTGTAGGATGTGTAGGTTTTTATCAAACAGCGTGGATACACACAAAAATGACCGACTGTAATCAAACATGAAATTTACACATGTGTAGTTTACAAGTTCTTGTTCAAAAAACAGAATTTTGTTAACCTTACTTGGCTTAAGCCTTTAAGTTTCTTCTACTAGCCTCTACATCCTCTCCAGCCTTAGAAATGAGTCGTTCAGATGTTACAGAAGTTCGAAGTATACACAAATACCTTCGTACTAGTAGTTGCAATTGAGGAAGATGATACTGGTTTGTTCCCACCATCGTAGTGGATCTTCATGACTACCAATATTCCTCATCACGACCAATAATCCTCATCACGACCAATATTTCTCATCACGACCAATATTCCTATACTGAAGATACTGCTGTCTCTCAACATTGGCATCAATACCAGTAGCTCTCACTGAGGATGACTCACTAACTCACTGGTCAAACTGAACCCATAATACCCCTGGGTTAGTAGAGGTGACACCACTAATACTATCCTCAGGTTCTGGAGTAGCAATTGTGGCTCCAATCATTTCTCTAAGTAAACGTTTGTTACCTGTAGCTAAGGCACAAGTATCAGTAAAAGCTATTTTCTTAAACCGAAGATCAAGCTGACATGTGGATGTTAGAAGAAGATTCGATTCGATGTTCAATGATCTTTGCCTCATTTCAGCCAACAGATTTTGTCCAAGGGAAAGAGTGCCAGAGCTAGGCTGCATTGAGTTGTTGCAATGACCTTGAAATAGGAATAACCTTAGAAAGTGATAATACTTGTCTGCTGACAGTTCTCTAGTTGTTGCTTTAAATGGTCGAAGCAGGGGAATAGCTTGCTTTATCAAAGCCACTTTGTCAGCGGTAAGGCACAACTCATTTCGATTTAACAATCATAGTGTGGTACATAATAGCCTCATTCTGCTCAACTATACGCTCAAACATAAAAAGGTCGAGTCCATCTCGTTACAATATCTTGTGTTAGGTTTTGATTAGGACAATTGAGTCTGGTTTGAATAGAAGTAAGCCATTCAGTAGCTTTACTGCTACGGTGAAAAGAAGATACAATATTACAGCACTTCTGCTGAATAGAAGATAGGACTGGATCTGCTGACAAGGAATTCTGCACTACTAGATTAAGTGTGTGAGCAAAGCATGGTACATGCGGCAACCATTTAATCGTACTGCTACAACAATATTTGCAACATTGTCAGTAACGACAGCTACCACCTTTTCTGTGATATTCCACTCGTCAGTAATGCGCTTTAATTTGTCAGCTGTGTGATCTTTTGAAAGACAGGTAGTGGTGATTACTTTCGACTGCAGGTGCCATGAAGTATCAATAAAGTAGCATGTAACTGTGATGTAACCAATTCTTTGTGTTATGAGCGCTCCGCTCGCAGACGTGGTTAGACTTTTAGTTAAGCAGAAACGACAACCATTTTTTTATTATTATTGCGAGTGTCAAGAAATTGAACGAGTCAATAATGCAATACAATGAATGGTTAAATAACTGTCAATGATTATCATGATGCAGTCCAACAGTTTGGCATGAAGTCCAAAGGTCGGACGTAAGTGCGCGGTATTGTATGCTATCAAGCTGTCCTAGAAGGCTATCCTTTATTCTTTCATACCTCTGAGGAAGCATGGTTCTCATGAGAGTTCTCCTGCTAGGTTGTTCGTATCTAGGGTCAATTTTGATGTTGGTTGTGTATCGGAGCGATCATGTCCACTAAGGCATTGTCCAGCCTCTTGCACCTCGGTGAGGTTCTTGGGTATGACGTAAAGACTCCTGAATTGTTGGCTGCTTACTTGTGGATTGCTTCTCCAGCCAGCTACAGATCCCTTCCTCCTCTTTTCGCCCTTTGTTATTATTGTCATTATAGGAAACTAATGCGAGCGCAACACACCTTGAATAGATTAGTAGTGTTATCAGAAGTGGGAACTAGTTCTCTGCATGTGTCACAAACAGCTTACTTTTCGCTAATCTTGGTGAAGTATCACCACACAAGGCTCCTCGTTCGACTAGATGTAGAGCTACTGCTACTAGATGTAGAGCTACTGCTACTAGATGTAGAGCTACTGCTACTAGATGTAGAGCTACTGCTACTAGATGTAGAGCTACTGCTACTAGATGTAGGGCTACTGCTACTAGATGTAGAGCTACTGCTACTAGATGTAGTAGAGCTACTGCTACTAGATGTAGAGCTACTGCTACTAGATGTAGAGCTACTGCTACTAGTTGTAGGGCTACTGCTACTAGATGTAGAGCTACTGCTACTAGATGTAGGGCTACTGCTACTAGATGTAGAGCTACTGCTACTAGATGTAGAGCTACTGCTACTAGTTGTAGGGCTACTGCTACTAGATGTAGAGCTACTGCTACTAGATGTAGAGCTACTGCTACTAGATGTAGAGCTACTGCTACTAGTTGTAGGGCTACTGCTACTAGATGTAGAGCTACTGCTACTAGTTGTAGAGCTACTGCTACTAGTTGTAGGGCTACTGCTACTAGATGTAGTAGAGCTACTGCTACTAGATGTAGAGCTACTGCTACTAGATGTAGAGCTACTGCTACTAGTTGTAGGGCTACTGCTACTAGATGTAGTAGAGCTACTGCTACTAGATGTAGAGCTACTGCTACTAGATGTAGAGCTACTGCTACTAGATGTAGTAGAGCTACTGCTACTAGATGTAGTAGAGCTACTGCTACTAGATGTAGAGCTACTGCTACTAGATGTAGAGCTACTGCTACTAGATGTAGAGCTACTGCTACTAGATGTGGGGCTACTGCTACTAGATGTAGAGCTACTGCTACTAGATGTAGTAGAGCTACTGCTACTACTTGCAAGTTCTGACAATAACACGCTACTACTGGTACTCGCCATTTCGACACGTGTGATGTGGACTCCACCTAATTTCCGCCTACTAGTATGATGTTGTATCGGTATCACTTTTGTCCAGTACTCGGTATTGATACCATTGTTATCGATAGTTTTGGTATCGTATCGCCCATCACTATCAAATAGCAAGTAAGTGGGTGTGGCTATGAGTATACCCACTTACTCACTTATCCACTTTTTTCATAATAGCTCATGTGTGAGTACCTCATTGGGATTTGTTTGAGATTGTCGTTGGGAAACAAATTTACAGCAATGTTTAAAAGGCATGCCCGCACTTGGAGCCCGGGTTGGATCGTTTAATCAGGGTTGGATTGCTTAATCAGACTTACTTGGGTTGAACTCAACATCTGCACTCGACCCAGATCGATACGAGTCAGCCTCATGTTAACAGTCCAAGGCATTACTTTAGAATAGTCGCAATAGCTGGATTACAGACGGTGGGTACAATTAGTAGTGTAGAGCATCCAAGCACTTCTTGTACACAATAATGAATACATAATTATAGCCAGTATGTTTAATAGCTGGGAAGTTCACTCCAACTGTTTTAAGTACGGTTTTCTGCATATCATAATATTGCTCTTAAGTGTTCTCTTAAAGGTTACTTCTACTATAAGCGCCGAACTTTTTTCCCAGGTGACTGTTTTCCGGTACTAGAAGTACAGTAAAAGCAACAATATATCTTGACCTTTGTCTTCTTCAGGGAAGTAGCTGAAGCGGCATCCTATCATCATGAAATTCTTACTATTATGCACTAAGATTGCATAGTAGTACCCACATCGTCACTCTTTTCACGAAGCTTCTTCTGTCAAACAAAATCGAAAAAATAATCATGACAATAATGCCTAATTATACAGTAAACAAGTAATTATGTTACCTTTACCTTACTCTTATTTTGATTGCCTTTCTCCCTTTGCTTCTACAAAAAAATGATATACAGTCTAAAATGGTGTCTACGAAAACCTTCACAATGTAAGTAAGGTATAAACTATTGGGAGACTCTTACATTGCTATGCTTGTCGAGCTTCTAGAATGAAAATAATTTAGTCATCAAATACCATTATGGTAATTTTCCAGTAAACAGGCGTGTTTTTTACCACACATGCATGCAACCGATAATACAACAGACAAACACTAATGCTTAACCCATTGTGATAATAATAATGTTAGTTACAAGCAAAGCAATGGACCAAAAAAGAAAGCAAAGCAATGGTTAGTTAGCAAAAAAAAATAAGAAAGGAAAGCAAATTTAGGTTAGTTAAACACAGGTTAACCACGTAGTTATAGTTAGGACGACATACTCTGAAGTCCTGTTTGGCAGGAGTACTTTCCTGGTCATGGCTAAGTAATCTTCTGGGCCGTACACCCCACGAGCTGGTCGCTCCACTAGGCTATGATCTGCAGCAATGACCGGCGCCTCATGAATTGCGGCTAGGCTGGCTGCCATAATGGCCAGGGGACATAGACAATTTGCGTAGTTCAGTAGCTTCTTGTAAACAATGTGACTGCAGCTGGTCAAAGTGCAAAAATATGCTAGCGCTAGTCATGCGTGGTTATCAATTTTTCTCTATGCTTAAAAATTATTAAACTCAAGCATTGTTAAACTCAAACATTATAATTGGCTTCAAGCAATATTATAGTAGAGTAGAAGCAAGTTTGACTAGTGTTCTAACTCATCACATCTTCATCTATAAAGTTTTATCTGTTACTCTCAAATCACTTCCTTTCTGACAATATTCTGCCCACTATTACGAAAACTCGAAAAGATGTGAGATCAGAAGATCTTTGTGTCCTTGACGGTAAACGAGTTTCGTTTACCGGTGTTCTATCCGAAGACATTGAACAAGTCAGTATTCAGTGACGGCTCTTTCATCGATCATGGAATTAATTGTTATTGTCACTAAGATTCCTTTATTTTCTGAGATCTCTGACGCTTTGGTAGTGGGGCTTTTATATCGATATTCGACCCTTCAGCAACTCCACCACGACAATTTCCTCTTTTAACGCCAGTCACGTGGAGACCTCCAACAACACGCAGAGCTTGTGTGTTGTTCAGAAATTCATTTGCAAATGGAATATCATGAACTTCACCACGCTGTCATTGCATACCAAGGAAGCGCTCTAAGGGATCTTGGCAGATCTACTGGCTCAAAAACGACTGCACGTCTCTGCTTAAAATGGTAGCGGACCAATTCCATAAGCGATTTACCTACAAGAAGTGATAATAATAATGTAATCATAACAGTATGTATATTTAACACCATGAATAGTGAAGGTATCACTATTCCTTCACTCTCTTCTGCACTGTAAATAATTAGTAAAACAGTAAATTTGTTAAAAAAATAGACACCACATATCCATGCAATAGTAACTTTAAAATTAATGTGAACATTGAATGATTGTACATAAGTTGATTTTGCTGGTTTCAGCCATGATCATGTAGTGTCCATTTCTTCATCTGACTGGTTCTCCTCCTTGTCGTCAACTTCCATATCTTCTTTATAATCAGGAGCTGGTGTCAGATTATCATTGTCGATACTGAATTGGGAGCCAATTGCAAAGCATACGCATGAGAGTGTAAAAGGAGATTAGGTCAACTTGATATTATCAGTAGCATCCTCTTTCTTTACTGCACTGAAGCTTGAAGCTTACTAGTAAGTCTTTGTTCACTATACTAGTATTACTAACTAGCTACCTAACTACCAATGGGCCTGAACTGACTATTGACAGATGTTGACTAATAACTCACAACAGCTTGTCAGCAACTTGTGACCAACACAACATTCGAGTAGTTTTATCTTTCTGTGTACTCTGATTTGCGTGGGACCGGCAAGAAGATACCACGCAAAGCAATACTCTACAGTTGTTGTAGAGATTATCTATACCTTCTTTGTCGTCTTCAATCTTTGTTTCCTTTATGACAACGGCACTTCTGTCACGACACAAACAATTAACACTGGAAAGCATAGTCAAGTCTAGCATTGATGAGTAGAATCTAGATGTTTTCAGAACCGCTTGATTACTAAACCTTTTTCACATGCATTCTGCAATTCTGTCTTTCAAAGGTTGTTAGTGGTTTGTTTAGTGATATCAAAAGGTTGAAGTTTGTACTTTTTCAGAGCAGGCATTTCTGATCCTGATTCTGTCATAGTGTACATATTTTGAGACTATTGGTGCTTGGAAAACCTGTATTGCTAGTTTACAAGATTGTATCATGTGTAGACACACAGGAAGTCATGTTACTTACTTGAGTGTCAAAAATTATTATTATTAGTGTCTGAATAAATTTCATTATTTGGGTTTCCATTTTTGTTAAGGCACGTTCACATGGAATCCACTTTTGATGCGCATTCAATCCCCAAACTCGCCAAAGCGAATTGGAAGCGAATTCAATGCGCATCGCGAGCGTTCACATTTAGCGAATTGGATGCGAATTACGCAGCTATACCACGTTAGCCGCGTTAGCCGCGATATACCGCGTTAGCGGGATATACCGCGTCGTATATACCGCATTAGCGGGATATACGACCCGTTATATCCCGCGGGAAAGGGCGCGCTCAAGTGAAGTCGAGGAAACGCCGAGGGCGAAGCCCAAGGCACTTCTGAGACTTCACGAGAGCGCTAGCCCTTTCCCGAGGGATATAATGGGTCGTACGTCCCGTCAACATGTGCTATAACTTACTTGTATCATGCTAAAAGACTGTTCTGAACTTGGGCACATGACGCGTAGGGATTATATGACCCATTATATCCCTCAAATAGCGCAATCTGATTGGTCAGAATAGTCTTAGTATGGTATAACAGTGGTTTTACCATGGCTTCAAAGGCACCACCCGTGGTGTATTCCAGTTATACCACGGGAAAACAGGATTTCCTGTGGAATATCTAGTTATTCCACAGGATTTCCTGTGGAATATCTAGATATTCCACAGGAAATCCTGTCGAGTCACATGACTCCCACAGGACAAAAAAGACCATCGAAATGATCTACCTTCAAGAGAGAAGGGGTGAGAGTTGTGAGTCAACCTCACCAGTAAACTTTAAAGAGTGCGCAAGTCGCCCTTATTTATCCTATAGAAACCTACAGACATCAGTGGGCTTGTGGTTGCCATGGTACAAGTCAGTTATACTTGTGGTGTATCATGAATACACTCAGCAATAACCATTAATCCTTCAGGCTACGCCCTCGGGATTAATAGTTATTGCTTCGTGTGTATTCTAGATACACCACGGGTAGGCATGGTATAACATATACTTATTGTTGGTTATTCTTGGTTATCAGTGGTTATGTATAGCTTAGCTTAGAACATGCCTGTGAGGGATTTATCGTGAATACTCGTTACGAAGCAATAACCAATAAACCCGAGGGCATATATTGGTTATTGCTGAGTGTATTCACGATAAATCACGACGTGGGCATGTTCTTGGCAACTTGTATCATAGGCACATTTTATGTTACTCGAGTCTTCTAATACTAATGGGTCTTGTGATTAATAGTGTTGTAAATGTTAACAATAACTAAAACTAAAACCTATTTTAGTAAGGGTCAAATCATTATTGTTAACAATAACAAACTATAACTAATATTACCAGACTGAACTTTACTATTAATAACTAAAACTAAAATTAGACCAACATTTTAGTTATTGTAAAGTGATTAAAAATGCAAAAACCAATCAGGTGAGACATGATTGATAGCATCTTTTTCATGTGATTGCTGTAATACAATATGTTTCAAGACCTTATCACAGCTAAGAAGGCAATTCTGCTATTTCTATTAAAAAGCAACACTAATAGCACGCTATTAACAATAACAATAATTCACAATAACTAAAACTAAAATGTGCTTAATTTTCTTGTTAACAAATTATAACTATAACTAAAAAGACACCAACAATGTTACTTTAACAATAACTAAACTAAAATTAAACCCCATTACTTTTACAACACTAGTGATTAACACAATAATTATTCATTATTCATTCTGTTAATCACAGTACCCATTAGTATTAGGAGACTCGAGTAACGTAAAAGAAGTGTGTGATTATGCAAGTTTCAAGCTTTCTGGTAGGGTTGGCTTTCAACTTTTACCTCATCCTTTCTTAACTTCATGGAGGGTTGGTCATGTGACTTTACCAGTTGAGCATAGGCAGAGGAGAACAACATCTGCCACATCAGTACAGTTGTTTGCGAAGATCTTGCATAACGGAAGCGGAAGTATGACGCTGGCCAATCAAATTCACTTTTCGTCACGTGTACGTGCGTTTGATTGGCCAGCGTCACACTTCCGCTTTCGCTTCCGTTATACAAGATCTTCGCAAACAACTGTAGTAACAGTACACAATGGGAAATGATAGCAGGATGACAGATCAATACGCCGTTGATAAACATTTCTTATTGGATATTATTTTGAAAGGAAAACAATGAAATTTAATTTTGGTTGTTTGTCAACTTCTTTTATGATCTTATCTTGAAAGAAAGTTTTTGTAAAATGTTGTTCTACAGTGTATTGTGTATAGTCAGGTGGCTTAAGGAAATTCTGGGGACGTTGCGGATAAAAGCACCAAACTTTGTACATTTATTCACTAGTACATATGAAGTAATTTCAGGGTAGGTACCACCTCTGAAACCATTCTTGATAATTAATGAAAAAAATTTGCAGCGTCAGCAAAAAATTACAAGAAATTCTGGTGATGTTGCAGATAAAAGTACCAAACTTTGTACATTTATTCACTAGTACATATCAAGTAATTTCAGGGTAGGTACCACCTCTGAAACTAATCTTAACATAAGAGAATAATTAATTTAAAAATTTGCAGCGTCAGCAAAAAATTACAAGAAATTCTGGTGATGTTGCAGATAAAGGCACCCAACTTTGTAAATTTATTCACTAGTACATATCAAGTAATTCTATGGTGAGTACCACTTCTGAAAGAATTCTTAACATAAGAAAATAAATCATAATTATTAAAAAATGCGATGTCATTGTCAGCAAATCTTGATTACTCTATCTAAGAAACAACTCAACAGAATTTAGTATACAATTTATATTTGTTGCAATTACATGTGGCTACACAGCTCTGTACAGTTCCACTGGGCTTACCTACATGAACATCTTGCAATACCGGCAACCCTTGTCACTCTTGCAGCCACATTTTACCAGTTCACTGCAGGCTGCATGCAGAGGATAGTGGCAGTGTGTACCACACTGGCATCGAAGACAAATTCTCCTTATTCAATGTCCAACCGTTCTCTTGTGGTGAGGATGCTTCTTGTTGTGGCTGGTTGCTGGTAGTCCAAATTCCAGCCTGATAGGATACACTTTACGGCTTCGAGTGCTGTTGCAGAGCATCTTGCATTGGAAGTATGCATGTTTCCATTGTTCGGTCCTTTTGACAAAACAACTCTCTTCATGCTTCGTTTATACATACTCCAAACTGCTTGTCCTATCATATAAATTGCAACAGTAAAGCGTTCGAGGCATCGAAAAACCCCACTGTTAATGTTGCACTTCGAAACTTGTATCCTATCAGGCTGGAATTTGGACTACCAGCGACCAGCCACAAGAATCACCCTCACGAGAAGAGTACCGTTCGACATTGAATGAGGAGAATTTGTCTTGGATGCCAGTGTGGTACACACTGCCACTCTCCTCTGCATGCAGCCTGCAGTGAACTGGTAAAATGTGGCTGCAAGAGTGACAAGGGTTGCCGGTAGTGCAAGATATTCATGTAAGAAAGCCCAGTAGAACTGTACAGAGCTGTGTAGCCACATGTAATTGCAACAAATAATTTTACTAATTCTGCTGAGTTGTTTCTTAGACTACAGAGTAATTTGCTGACAATGCCGTGACAATTTTTAATAATTATGATTTATTCTCCTATGTTATGAATTCTTTCAGAAGTGGTACTCACCATGGAATTACTTGATATCTACTAGTGAATAAATTTACAAAGTTTGGTGCCTTTATCTGCAATATCACCAGAATTTCTTGAAATTTTTGCTGATGCTGCAATTTTTTAATTAATTATTTTCCTATGTTAAGATTGGTTTCAGAGATTGTACCTACCCTGAAATTACTTGATATGTACTAGTGAATAAATGTACAAAGTTTGGTGCTTTTATCTGCAACATCACCAGAATTTCTTGTAATTTTTTGCTGGCGCTGCAAATTTTTTAATTAATTATTTTCCTATGTTAAGATTGGTTTCAGAGATGGTACCTACCCTGAAATTACTTCATGTGTACTAGTGAATAAATATACAAAGTTTGGTGCTTTTATCCGCAACGTCCCCAAAACCTGAAAATTTGGACATAAGCCACCTGACTAGTAATGATGGTTGTCGTTACAATTTTTTTTACTGAAAGAAAAATCAACTTCCCCTACATTGTAGGGAATATAATGTGAAATAATGTTATTGAGCATTTGAAGGATATATTATTTGGATATTAAACATGTTCTACTGATAGCTGCTTACTTCACTTGATTTGATTTCTTGTATTCTGAGTCCATGGCTAGTTCCCAAGTAATGCAGTCTTCTGTTCAAAGTCGCTGGAAGCAATGGTGGAGGAGATCATCCAATACCTGCTGTAGTAAGAGGGTACTGTTACTACTGATGTGGCAGATGCTGTTCTCCTCTGCCTATGCTCAACTGGCTATGCTACCACAAACTAAGCTGATTGTCTTGTACATTTCAATGTACTGCTGGTATTTCCTTGCTCCTTTGATTGGCTGGCTTGCTGACGTTAAATTCGGACGCTATAAGGTCATTATGTTTGCTTCATTTAGTTCCTTTCTGACCAGCATACTTTACTATATTGCAATGCTTACTGGAGGTGGTAATTCTACTCTGAGCAATGTGCTATTGTTTGTAGTTGTTCTTGTAGCAAGCTTTGGATCTACATGTTACTCGGCAGCCATGCTACCATTCATGACAGATCAGATAATCGGTGCCACTTCAGATGAACTTAGTGCGGTTGTACGCTGGTACTATTGGACAAAATATGTTAGTCTTGGTTTTTCAGCTGCGGTTAGTCATTTTCTTACTACTAAAGGAAGCAACAACCTTGAAATTGTACATGTTAGTTCAATCGTAAGTTTAGCCATTCTTCTTGCTGCGATCATCATCAGCGACTGCTTGTGTCAGCAGTGGTTGGACAGGACTCATAAGGTCACTAACCCCATCAAGCTCATCATACAGGTACTCAACTACACTAGGAAGCACAGATACCCTGAGAGACGCAGTGCCTTCACATACATTGATGAGGAACAGCCCACACAGATGGACTATGGCAAGGAGAAATTCGGAGGACCTTTCACTGAGGAGGAAGTAGAAGATGTGAAGACTGTCTTACGGTTGCTTCCCTTGGTAATCTGCTTGGGCTTTAGTGTGACTACCTTGATACGTGCTCCTACATTGTACATCTTCCATGACGATGATGTACAGGTTAGGGTGTCAAAACACATTATCATGGACTGGCTACCTCCTGTTATACTGATTCCACTTTACCAGCTCCTACTGTACCGATGCTTTCACAGTATTGGTCCTAGTATGTTAAAATGCATTGGTCTTGGTTTGTTTATATGGACACTTGGCTACTTTCTATTATTAGTGTTAGAAGTGGTTGGTGTTATAGCCTCTGATGATGTACAAAGATACCTGTCTTGTGCAGAAGCAGTCATTGATCCTGGTGAGTACATTGAGTGGTACTGGTTGCTTGATCCTACTTTGTTTTATTGTGTTGGACGGGCAATAACCGACGTTCTCCTCTACGAGTTCATTATTGCTCAGTCACCTGATAAGATGAAAGGACTTGTTATAGGAATATCATTTGCTTGTCGTGGTCTTGTATCTATTATTAGTTTTGGGTTTGGTTTTGTACAGTTAACTTTATGTTTTGACTTATCACTATTGTTATTTGTTGCTGTGCTGTTTGTGGTCTTCCTGGTTCTCTCCAAGTGCTACACACTACGTGAGAGGAACAGAGAGATCAACATACAGGCCATAGTGGAGGAGCACTACGAGAGGTACTTGGACCAGGAGGAGGAATACATGAGACAGCCTCACTATTGATATTGACATTACTGAGTGCTTTAGTGTTATAGTGTGTGTGTCGTTATTAGCCTTTTAATCCTGGATATGGCAGGTATTCTCTTGTTCTGTGAACCAAAAGTAATGTCCATTGTTCTAGTATAACTCCAAAAAACTGCCATGGAATACTTTGAATTTTCTCTGAATTTTATTTTATATTATTTTACCCATTGCTTTCAAGTAATTCACTTCTGATTTGAAAGAAAGATTTTCTTGCTCGTCGTTTCTGCAGCTCCATGTAGTGCTTGTTATATTACAAGCACTACACGGGTGTTGGTAAAACAAGAAACGAAATGAAACAGGAAACTGCGCCCATGATTACTATACCACTAAACCCAAACCCAAGACCCTAAAAACCTTTGCCTAACAGCTCCCAGTAGTCACCTAACAGCGCCCAGTATTTGCCTAACAGCGCCCAGTATTCGCCTAACAGTGTCCAGTATTCGCCTAACAGCACCCACACGCCGCCAAGTATGGTCTTAATGGCGCACACGGTTAGATTTGAGTCTCGTTAAGGTGGCGCTTCACCGGAAATAGGAAGTAGTTAATATTATTCATACTTTATACAGCTACCCTTTCTTTTTCTACAATACTTTTAGTTACGGAGTTCTTGTGTGTGGTGCACAGTCACCTAGTGGTCTCCTCTTATTACTCCAAGTTTGAGTGCTGTTGCATAAACAGCATTAGCAGGACGGACGACGCCTGCTGGCCGCGAGCGTTTAGGTACACTATGTGCGACAGCGACACAAGACAGATTAGAATAAGTACTACTGGCACACTTGCCTTCTTGTGCTTCACATGCATTTGCTTCGTTTTCCCCGAAATAAAGCCTATTTTCTTGAATATTAGCCAGTTCTGCCACTCACGTGTCGATATGCAGCTATTACATGGAAGATATAGCTTACTTCGTTAAAATCAATGCAAATGTCTATGGCCCGATGTCTAACGGACTCAATCCAGCTAGCAACAACAGCCTGCGTCAAGAAACAGCGAAGCATTGTGTACCTAAAAACTGTCCTCATTAGCCGCCATAATGGTGAGCGCGCGCCGCCAAATTTGTATTACGGCTCATGGTGGAGCGGCTCATGCTGACGATCTTAGAACCATTGCCACTACCAAGAATACCATTGCCACCCAAGTCAACATCATTGATAATTTTACATCAAAGCACAGTCTCAGATTGAATCAAGATAAGATGAAATTGTTAAAATCACCTTACAACCCAATCAACTTGAGGAGGTTTGCTATCAACCATCTGAATACCATAACCACCTTACCAGCAGCCAAATGCTTGGGTGTTTGGTGGTCGCACAACCTATCAGCACTTAGATCAGTTCAGGAGAATATCATCAAAGCACGGAATGCATTTTTTGCCTTCGGGAGTATCCAAGCTTTCCAGGGGAATCTCAATCCGCTGTCTGCCATCAGTGTCTTTGAATCCTGTGTGCTCCCCATCCTTCTTTATGGATGCGAAACATGGTTACTGGACTCTTCCACCATTCAGCTACTAGAGCGTTTTCAACTGGAAATTGGGAGGAGAATTTTAAAACTGCCTAAATGGTTTTCTGGCACAGTGATCAGGATATGCCTCTCCCTGCCCTCAATCGTGTATCGTATTTTTTTGTGCAAGATCAAATACCTATCCAAATTATTGGTTGGTGACAGCAAATCAATCAGCTCAAGAGTGTTTGTCTCTGCCACTATTGCTGACCCTCTCGATGTTTCTTTAATACAGCAGTGCAAGATGCTAGAATCTATCATCGGGGTTTCACTTGTAAATCAGTGTTTACACTCACTTGATGACGCTCTTGCTCTAATATCCACAAGTAAAGGCGTGTTCACATGGAATCCACTTTTGATGCGCATTCAATCCCCAAACTCGCCAAAGCGAATTGGAAGCGAATTCAATGCGCATCGCGAGCGTTCACATGCAGCGAATTGGATCCGAATTACGCGGCTATTCGATTTTAAAAAGTCTACATCACGCTCTTCTTAGCCGTCAACGATGCTTTTGTTGCTTTAAACGTCCATTACAAAGCGTTTAGTCCACCAAGCGCCTTGTATCTACTCGCGTCTGCCACGCACTAAACGCAATTCGCTTCCAATCCACTTTCAATCCACCTCTGGAGGTGGATTGAACACAATGCGCATTGAATTCGCATCGAGCAGAAGCGGATTCATGTGAACGCTAACGAACTGGATTGAATGTGCATTCAATCCACTTTGCAGGGTCCATGTGAACGCGCCTTTAGTGATTAGTTGGGATACAGATTCAATCATAAAATAGCATTAATGGCTCGGTTTTGGTGTATCTCAGCTGAATGCTTTATACCTAGTCTGACGAAGGACATACACTGCAACAGATATTCATGCTATGCTTTTGAACATGGGACACAATTCTTTCACTCGATCCCAGGTCCGGATGCATTACGTCACAGACAATAGGCACGTGACATGCCCTCACACGTGGGTTTATAGACTACTACTGTATAAACCCTCATTCCAAGACAAGTTGGTCAACAGGTTTCGGTAGCTTAGTGGGTAGGCGGTGTGTGTTCCTGGGTGGAGTGCCAAGGTTCGACTCAGATAGACGTTTTGTTCTACTTCTTGCTGTCTAGTACTTTTTCTCCAACAGTTAGGGACATGTTATGCGAACACTGGGAACCACTGTGCACGTTAACTCATTAGGCGAAGGTTTTTGTTAGGGTGTTAGGGTGTTGAGGTTAGGGATTAGTTTCTTCTTAGTATCTAAGTATATGAATACTATGGCAACCAGTCGTGACGTAACGCATGGGGTGAAAAAAGTCAATCTCTTTCGAGCATAGCCTTTGTCCATACTTCATAATCATTTTTTTTAATTTCAAGTATGGACTTGATAAAACCAGTGTTTGCGGACATAGTTGAAATACGTACTAGTTAAACAATGGTCCGAGGGCAGTATGGAATATACTCCAATTAGAGCCCGAGGGCGCAGCCCGAGGGGTCTAATTGGATTGCACGAGTGGATATTCCATACTGCCCGAGGGACCGTTGTTTAACGTGTTTGTATCGCACGTCATGGGCGTATCCCGTGCATTGTACTGTTTTTAGTATCGCTTGTGCTATTTTTAGTATCACACGTGCTACAGTAAAGACCACAATGGAACCCACTAGCATAAGGAATCTTAAAGCGGTATATAAAGCGCACGCAATAGTGCTCTGTACATTCCGGAAGGGCTATTGCCCTACCCCTATTTTTCCACCACGTGGTCAACACTGTACCATGTTAAAATTTTTGGGCTACTTGCCCTTTCCGCAGATATTGTCTGTTCCTTCAGACAATATCTGCACCCTATCACGTCCACGGGCAATATATTCCATACTTCCCTAGGGCAGCAATATATTCCATATTGCCCTGCAGTTGGGGCAGTATGGAATATATTGTCCTGGCGGTGCCTTTGATACGCCCACGAGGTAGTATACAAAGAAAGTGTGATGGTTTTGTTGATTTACTACCATCAGTTGCAAAGTAAGCAACTGATGGTAGTAGTACGGTACTATTGCTTGTATTATTGTGTGATGTTCTTTTAACGTTTTATTATTTTATATCCTGATTATAATGATGTATAATATTGTGTTTTGTTATTTTTATTCAGAACTGTTCAGATGCAGACAGCACAAGATGAGGGATATAGTTTACTAGCAACATTAGTTGAGGTATATTCTGCTCACTTCCTTACTCGCACATTGCACAGCTCTGTCATTATACAACACACACATTCACTCATCCATCCATCCATCCATCCATCCATCCATCCATCCATCCATCCATCCATCCATCCATCCATCCATCCATCCATCCATCCATCCATCCATCCATCCATCCATCCATCCATCCATCCATCCATCCATCCATCCATCCATCCATCCATCCATCCATCCATCCATCCATCCATCCATCCATCCATTCATCCACATTGCAGCAAAAATTGGTAGAGGTGGACACAGAGCCATGGAAATTGCTTCATTCGCCAGCTAGTCTACCCAAAAGGCAGGTCCACTGTGCTGCAGTCACATATTTAAGTTTCTCTGCATTCCAGGTCTCTTGTCTTGTTCCTATCCACTCTCCTCCATTACCACAACCCTCCAGACCAGCTCCACCTCACCTGGTCTTCACTGCTCGACACCTCACATCCTGTCTCTACTTCATATCCTCTTCGCTGCTTGTTCCTCCTTTTTCTTCTCCCAACAGCGAAGCCAGGTGGACCTCTAGCACAACAAGAAGAGCAGGGTGGAGCCTTAGGCGTACTAGCAACCAATCTGAGGACATCTGATAGGTGTGTTTAGTAATTTTGCATCCACTAGTAACAAATTTTGACTTAATGTCATCTCAATTTTGATTTGTTTGTAGACCTCCAGTAGCCCTGCTTGCTCGTCTTCTACTGGGATTAATTCAACCATCTTGCTCCGCCGCTAGACTAAGCCACCTTCTACCAAGCAACGTACAGCAAAAGTTTGATTTTTTCTCATAACTTAGCTACTCGCTTGCTTGCCTACTCAGTCATTTAATTTCCCTCACTCACTCCCTCACTCCCTCACTCACTCACTCCCTCACTCACTCCCTCACTCACTCACTCACTCACTCACTCACTCACTCACTCACTCACTCACTCACTCACTCACTCACTCACAGAAAGCAATGGCTCAGTGCTGAGTACAAGAGTTCACTTGCTGGTTTCTATGAAATATGGTCACATGTGGAAAGAGTTTATATGGAGTCTTCATTTGACACAGTGAGCTCTACTGTTATTTTTTTTTTTTTTTTTTTTTTATAAGTAACATGTTAATGTTATACATTCCAAGTGATGATACAAAGTAGGAAATAGAAGCATATACAATAGGTTAGGTTCAAAATGATAGTTTTAGTGCCGACCGGTAGCAGTGATCCCAGACTCATGGAAAGCCACAAGATGGCAGGGATGCATAGGAGTGTGAGGAGATGACCTGGAGCCTCTCAAACACTGGATCGATGATCGTAACAAGGAGAAGGAGAGTTTACACCTGATCCAGGCAAGAGAGCAGGAGTAGGGCATGTTCCACTTTACTGACAGTAGGGATGCAAGTCTCTTATAGCAAACGTTTGCCGCAGCACCAACTCCACCAGTGGCAGACATGATTAAGGGGGTGAAGGAACCGTGCTCAATTTCACGTACTCTCTGTTCGTAAGCACGGCTCTTTCGTTTCTCATGTTTCCGGTAGGTGGCAGCAAGGGATTGACTGGAGTTTGAAGGAGCGTAGGGATTGAACACGCAGACATCAAAAAACGCCCTTTCGAAGGGACCTCCCCAAAAGCCATCTGTAGCAATGTCCAGTCGCGCGCCCTCCTCAGCAATCGCAGTAGCATGGCGGAGGACTTCACCAGCGATTGGTTGCAGGGTTGGTTCCACCGTAGTGTTGTTACAGACTTCGCCCAACCAGCCAGCTACAGTATCTCTAACCTCATTGTGTCTGGCAATTGGCAGGCCACCCTTGGGGCAAGAGAGAGCATGTCCTACAGACATACCAGCCCCACAGGCACAATGCGTAGGTAGGTTGGCAGGAGTCCAACTATATCTGAGAGCAAGGGCATCCCGGAAAGCTCCTTTGTGGAGGGTCAGACCATATTGTTCTAAGGGAAGGGCAGATAACCAACTTGAAGATCCCTTTTCTTGGGCTAACTCCATGGCTTTCAGAAGAGTAGGAGGTAAGGCAGACTTTAGAGATGAGGCCAAATCACTAGCACGTTTACGTCTTCCAAGCTTGACAGAGTCTTTTGCAAGGCACTGGTCCTCGTAGATTTCATAGGTGTACTCCGGTTGTTGGTCAACAATTGCCTGAGATAGAGCAGCCGATATTTCCAAGGAGGAGGTGTATTCAAAGGAAGCAGACACTGTCAGATTACTGATCCCCAGACCTCCGAGTCGAACAGGCAGGGCAAACAGAGAGCGAACAACATCATTGGGTGCATCCTGGCCAGTCCAGGTGGGGATGAGAAGGGTACGAATGATCTTTTCAATGGGTTCCAGAAGTTGGTCTATATCAGGATTAGTTCTGCACAAGTAGGTGAACTTGTGTGTGTACCCGTGAATGAAAGCAGCATAAGATGCATGCGGTTGAGATCTTGCAAACTCAGCCAGTGTTAGCAGTTGCTCTTCCCACTCTCTAACCTTATTCAAGAGCCACTGCTTGACAAAGTTAACAGAGCCAATTGCAGCTCCCAAATAAGGTCTCCCTTCAGCTGTAATGTTCAGGTTGGAATCTTGGAACAAGAATTTCGCATCATCCAGATGTTCCTCTTTGGTCACCAGCCAGGACTTTTTTGCATTCACGAAGTAGCCAAAGGCAGGACCAAGTTGAAGCAGATCATCCCACCAGCTTTTCAGCACCGTAAGTTTTCCCGCTGCAGCCGCATCGTCGGCATACCACACTTGGAGAGCATCATTTAGCTGTTTCAGCATATCAATCAAGGGGACCGTGGCAAGGGCATAAAATGGCATTGAAAGTGGGTCACCCTGCGTTGTACCCTCTTTTGAAAGAATTGTTTGACTGTCCATGAAGAGTTCTGCAGCGCCTCTATACGTGTTAATTAAAACGGTAGCAAGGGAAGGACAGAGTATTCTCACGTTGTGAAGTGCCACAGTTCTATTCATGGAATTAAAAGCATTGGAAGCATCAACCATTAAGATGGCTTCTGTCTCAGCATTGGAGAAGATGCTACGCACCGCATGAACCGCCGCCTCAATTCCAGCCAATTGCCCTGCACACATCTGGGTGGAGCCGGCTGCATCCACAACATCATCTTTGGTCACAAAAAGAATGGCTTTTGCAATGATTCTTCTCGGCACCTCACAAATACCTATTGGGCGGATACCAGGAGATTTATCAAGGGCAATCAGCCTACAAGCCAAGAAGGGGGCAATTCCAGCAGGGTGTACAAAGTTGGTACAGAGTCGCCGTGCAACCAAAGCCAAAGAATTGCATAACTCATCAGATGCAGCTTTAAAGGAGGTACAGAGTCTTCTCCAACTGTGAGCATCCATTCCTGAGGGGCCATGAGCACCTTTTGTTCGTAAAGCAGCTTGGCGGATGGACCCTCCAGTTATCTGGTCAAACACCACTGGTGGAACTGTCGGGAAGCTATCAGGGTAATCAATTAGAGCATGAGAGAGAGCCGGGTTCGCTGGAGGGTGTTTTGCTTTCAGTGCATCAGACACTAGGATTGGTCCCTGCTCACCACCCTCCACTGAGTCCCCAGAACGTAGGATTCCAGCCCTCCCTTTCTGCGAAAGAAGATCAATTGCTGCAGAGATCTTGCCCTGGAACATCAGCGAGGCAAATGAACGAGCAGCTTTCTCTTGCTGGAAGTCAGTAGAATGGGCAGGTTTGGGGAGACGCAGTTGCAGAGCGCGACCTTCAGAGAGTAGCGAGAGCAGATCACCACTCTTCCAAGAATCAAGGCGCCGTTGTAAAATGGCAATATGGTCCTTATCCTTTGAGGAACGGAAGGGTTTTTGCAGAAGGAGTAGGGGCATCACAAGACAGGCTTTCATGGCCACTGATTCCAAGGCAGAGCCACCAGCGTAAGCCCTGAAGAGCCTACTGAGTTCCAGGACAAATTTTTTACCAGCATTTCCCAGAGGAACTGGGAATAAATTTCTTCTCCAATGCATAACTTCTTCAAATGCTTCCTCCAACTTCTGCATGAACAGGGAGGTCTCACACTCACCCCAAGAGAACAAGGGAGCGGCCAAAGGCAATGGAGGCGGCAGACAGACCGGGTCAGGTAGTAACTCGTCATTGGTAGACGAGGGCGAAGGCACCAGTGACGGCGTCGGGGGCAGGTCTTGGGTGTCCTGCATTGGCGACTGGGAGCAGGAAAGCTGGGCGCTCATGTTCGAGCAGTTTCCACTCAGAGACGGTCGACAGTCAATACAAGGCTTCTGGTCCCTAACGCAGGCACAGTTCTTGCAACTTCCAGGACTGCATCGACAGCAGCGTGGCGCCATCTTCGGTCACGTGTACAATCAAATACACTTCTTATGGTGGTGCAAAGAGGCAAGGACAAGGATACACTTCTACTGTTATTACCTATCGTTTACAATAGCAAAATACAAAATATTGTCCATGCAGTATGTTTTGAAAGTTGTGTGCAAGTGTATTGGTTTGTGTTTTTATTTTGTATAGGACATACTGCTTCCACGAATGGGTGGAAAAGTGATAAAATGCGATACTTCATCAGAATCTAAGTAAGAATTTGAATTTTTGTCTTTGTGTATTTCTCTGCTCGTTTTCAGAGAGGGTGTGGTCGATGGTTTGTTGTGTGTGTTACTGGAGCTACTGGCAGAGCATGGTCTGTTACTACGACAACCTGTTGAGACTGACGTCTGCATTATAGTAAGCAAATTATATAACATTTTTTCCTACTGTTATTGGCTACATGGACTTATATTTTATCTGTGTTCTTATTCATGAGATCAGAAGCATATGAACAGCTCGTGTAGTTTAAACTAGACACCAACAATGCATTCGTAGCATTCTTTGTTGTCATGTGCAAAAATTTCATCTACCAGCCTAGAATGTGTTGGTCTTATGCTCAAAGCTAGATCTACTTGTATGTGAAAACAATACTTCACACAAGGACTAAACTTCCAAGTAGGAAAATTTTTGCTGAATGCTATGAATTTAATTCTGGCACCCTCGATTGGTCTGTAGTTGCATGCTCTTTCTGTCCATGTGCTCCCGAGGAGATAGTGATTATGTTGTGGAAGCAGGAAAATGAATTGCCCGTCATTGGGAAAGGCTTATTGCCTAGTAACATGTACTTGTATGCCAGTGAAATGGATAGACATCCATTGGGGCTCAATCTTTGTATTTCAGTGAAATTTTTTATTAAATTTTGTAATTTTTAGAGTCTGCCATCGACACATCATCAACGCTGTATTCTGCTTGGTGGATCAATGGAGGCGCAGGGCTATCACTGTTCACTGGTTGTTCATCTCATGGGATTGCTGTGCAATGCTGACGTGCTGACAGTAGAACAAGCTCTTCAACACCCTGCTGTGAAAATTATCTCGGTGAGCATACACGTCTTTGAAACTTGAATCTATGCCAGTTGATTTTTGTTCCCAGCCTCTGCTGAATTTGGTCTGTGCTGGGCTCAAGAACAAGTTATGGAGTGAGGTGGAACCAGTCGCTTACTACAAAGCTGTTCGTGGTCTATTCTCTTCTCTGCTTCCTCTACTTGAGCATCATGAGAACAAGGTTCCACAGGTACTGTCCAGTTACACATACAACTTTTACACTAGTATAAGTGTAGGTTGTATCCCGCGTTAGCGGGTCATACGTCCTGCCAACATGTGATATAACTTACTTGTACCATGCTAAAGACTTTTCTGATCTTGGGCACGTGACGCGGAGGGAAATATGACCCGTTATATCCCTCAAATAGAGCAATCTGATTGGTCAGAATAGGCTTAGTATGGTATAATCGTAATTGTAGCCCTAGCGACCGTAAGACTAAAAGTGCTGCTCAGTGATTATATTATATATCTCGTATACCTTGGGCAATACGAGTATTTTTGTGAGAAGTGACGTCACATAGCAACACTGTAGCAACAAAATGGCGTCGTCGAAAAACGCACGCAAGATTACACTGCCATCATTCATCAACACGCTATCATTAGTAATGACTTTGTACCTTCTAGTGATCAGTTGTCCAAGCTTTTGCACTGTCTTTATAAGCCAGAGTATTTAGATAGTGATCATACTGAACTTGTGAAAATTGAAGAGGGTCAGAGCCACCTTTGTGAAGAGATGAGCCAAGAAATGGTTGATCATCTTGAGCAACTGAAGCAATGTCTAAAGATTGGTTTAAATACAGTGCTAGACGAATCACAGCCTCCCGTTTCAGGCAAGTTCTTCGTATAAACTTGCATCGACCTTCCCTATCCTTGCATCGACCATCCCTATCTTTGCTGAAAAGCATTTGCTATCCTGATACCTGTCGTTTCAGCAGTAAAGCAACTTCATGGGGTCGTGATCATGAAAAGAATGGTCTTGAAGCCTATACTGCAAAAAATGTTGATAGAACATGAGAACCCAGAGTACATTCGTGTGGTTTTATGTAAGTTTTAAGCATCTCTAAGTCAGAATCCATGCTAAAAGCAACGACACCCTAGCGGCTGGGATGTAAAGCAGTCACAGAGATAAGGAGCTCTCGGGCTCCTGTTCCGAGTCGCGTTCGGCTGCCACACACTGTCAAGTGAAGTTCGTCCGTATTTTGGTGCATCATCTTACCACTTCGTATGTTTGTTGTTAGCACCTTCTGTAAGCATAGCGGCTAGTTTCCCTGGCCCTTTATCTGGATTCTCTCGACAGTAGATAATGACTTGGTCGTAGACATCTCTATTACGACCAGCACTATTCTTATGATAATAGTGACAGGGAATGGCATGATAAGTGACAGAATGGGGTTGGCCAGGAAGCGACAAATCCTACCATTGGCATCGTAAAAAGGTGAAGTTTCACAAGTTCATATAGTAACCAAGCAGCACACTTGAATATAATTATTGTTACACTGAGAAAACCCTGGTCTGAAAGAGAATGTTCCATAACCAAAGATAGATGGTATGCTGTAGTAGAATGCAAGAGTTATGGTAAAGGTGTTGTTGAGGTGTTGGTTGGTCATGGCCTCTTGCGAATGTGGGTATGTCTAACGTAGCTTCATGCACAGCAAATATGTCATGCCTCTGTCCGATAACATCTCCTGGTGAAAGATTTAAGAAATATCCAGAAGTTTCAACAATATGTTTATCAGAGACTCTACCACCATAACCATTTGAGATGAAGCTGATTAAATCTTGTGATCAGATATTTTGCTGTATTGTAGTGCTTATACTGCGACCAAGTACAGGATTTAGTGAGTAAATTGGATGGCTTCTCTATAAATAGCTCAAAACAGTCAATGGTTGATGTCACATTTAGTTCATAATTAAAATTTATTCTGAAATAAAAAGGCTTTTTTCTGGAAACTTTCACCTGGTTCAGCCCCGGGATCCATAATTGACGAATAGAACGATGGAAAGAACGAAAAAACCAATAGAGCGAACCACCTGTATGCGCAGAGGTGACCTCTCTATGTAACAACTGGCGTGCTTGACTGCCGTTATGCGCATGCGCCACGACCAGGGGGCGGCGGCCTCCTGGCTAGTTGAAGGTGCTGTGTATTGTAGCTGAGTTGTCCTGTATCGTGTGAGGTACAGTTAACCGTACTTAAAGCTACTCTCTAAGTAACCAGAAACTTTCACGATCTGGCAAGAAAAGAAAATTGAACTTTCATGGCATCAGTCCATTTTGAAAATATCCGACCAACAGTGGTTGCACAAACACCAAATCTAAATGCAAAATGAAAGTTTGCCACATGTAATCGCAGCTTCATCAACATAAGAGTGAATGATTCAGACTGCGTAAGCTTTGAAATAGGACTTTCTGGGAATCCAGCAGCAGCAAGATTGAAAACAGACATCAACACTGTTTAACTCGTGCATCTTACCCAGGCCAAGATGCGGTCATACCAGTTCCTAAGATTGGCGAAATCCAGACTGGGTTAGGTGTTACCAGCCCTGCCCTATATTGCCACATTAATAATAATTGTTACTATCCTTTATGGGGGTGGGGCTTGTACTTGTAGGGGTCATCCGTGTACCAGTACTCGTTCTCTATAGAGGGATGGAGGATTGCTGACTATTCAACCTTTCGTTGTAGTTCTTAGTAGCTGCACATTGTCCTTAAGCCAATGTGGGCATATCACACCCGAATGGGCGGAGGTGAAAGCCGTGTACTGTGTACGTGTGTATGCATAGTGTGTACTGCAGTTGGTAAACGCAAGCCAGCAGACCACAACCAATAAATACTGTCAAGTTGGTAGTGACTTATGCAACTTATTAATATTCATCGTTATAACCTTAGCTTTCATCTTTGTAACCAGTAACAATAGATTATTTCTAACCATAGTTCACACACCGTTGCCATGTGTTATAGCGGTTTTATTACACCTTTGTAACAGTGTCGTCGAAACCTGTCTAGTCCTGTTCCTGTATTGTGGTGTATGTGACTGTGATTGAACTTGTGAACTGATGTATTGTGATTGTTGTAGAATAATGGACCTCTGTGTTTGTGCGTTGCTGTGTTTTGCACGGCCTCCTGTGTGTTTGTATATAAATGTGCGTGTGATGATTTGAAAGAGAGTATTTTTGTGGAAGAACTAGTTTACATTGGAGGTTCAACCGAGACTCTAAACTCTCAGGAACGAGTGGAAGCAGTGACTGTCCAGGAGCCCCAAAGCCCCGAGGATGGCGGAGGGGTCAGAGTCCAGCGGTCACTGTGGAGCTCACGGAGCTATCCATCGTTCAGAACTGTTGACGCCATGGAGAGCTGAAAGGTCAGCTAAGACGGAGCTTCCCGAGGGACAGCTCTACTCACTGAACTCAGCCAGGTTGAAGCGACAACATTTGAAGCTTACGGCAGAAGCGTTGGGCCTCCCTGTTGGAGCTGGAGCCGAGGAGACTCGCCAACTCGTAGAAGGCCATCTCATAAGCATTGGCAAAGAACCAGGTCTTGTCCAAGTGCTCGTACAGGATAGCAGACGAGTCACACAGAAACTACGACTCTACCTGGTAGACCAAGCGGGAGTATTTGCGGAGGCAGGTTCTACCGAGGAGTGTCCGCGTGAGTCCGGCGCCAGCAGTTCAGAGTTGGAGGAGATGCGTTCACAGTTGACGAACACACACGCTCAACTGGACGAGCTGCAGCGTCAACTTCACACTATTGTCGACTCTCACCAGGCAGAGTTACAAATGGAAAGAGATCGTGTTAAGCAGCTTTGGAAGCAAATGTGCGACCGCGTGCAGAAGCTTGACTCCGCCCTCGCTGAGAAAGACGAGATAATTGAGGAGCTGAACCAACAGCTGGCTGGAGCTACTCGTGATCCCAGTCAGGAGAGAGTCAGAGTGCGAGATGCAGAAGAACATGCTGCTTCTAGGAACCTGCAGTTACCTAGAGAGGACCCACAAGACTCTGTGTATCCTCCTCCCTCTGAATATTCTCTCTCTCCTTCTTGTTCTCTATTGTCTATTCCTAATGCTCTAGATGCACAGTTGCATACCTCTCACTTCGCAGGTAGACGACAGAGAGAACGTCAGACCTCAGACCGCATAGGTGGACAACAGCGAGAACAGCAAACCACCTCAACTCACCGTCGCAGAGGAAAGGCGCCTCCAGTAGAACAATTCACTGGTGAAAATCCTGAAGAGTTGCTGGATGATTGGCTTCCTACGCTTGAGCGGGCGGGAGAGTGGAACGGATGGAGTCGGGATGAACTGTTAATGCAGATGGCTGGACATCTTCGCAGTAGAGCTCTCCAGGAATGGAACTTGTTGTCCAGAGAAGAGAAGAGTGACTGGGACACTGCAGTGGTGTCATTGAAGAGTCGTTTGGAGCCCAGGGATAGAGCATTAGCAGCTCAAGATTTTCGACACGCAACTCAGAAGAAGTCTGAAAGTGTGGCTGACTATATCAGAAGGATCGAGCGTGCCTTCCAGTTAGCGTATGGTCGTGATGCTATGTCGAGAGAGACAATACTATTTACTCAATTGCAGGAGGGATTGCTGTACCGATTGCTCGAGAGTCCAGCAGTATCAGGTGCAAAGAGTTATACTGAACTGAACCTGGCTGCGAAGAATGAAGAGAAGCGACAGATTGAGCTAGAGAAAAGAAGAGAATATAGCAGAGGCTTTCGACCAATGGATACAAATGGATACAAATTCAAAACTCCAACCAAAACGCCAACGCTACCTCAGCCTTCAGCACCAAATCCTGGTAAACCAACACCTGGACCTCGACGATGCTACAACTGTGGAGACCCTGGACATCTTGCCAAAAACTGTCTCAAACCACCTACAGAGAGCAAGGGTTCTCACCAGAAACCAAGGAATCGAGGTGTCCATTCCAGACAGGAAAACACTGCACCACCCACATCAGACTCCGCCCATTCTGATCCACCTTCTTCCTCTACTCACACTGATCCTCTTTCTTTTCTTTTTTCAGATGAGTCGGACCCGGAGCGGTGTTGCCAAGTGGATGTGAAAGACCAGGGCAGCCACACTGTCTGTGTTCCGCTACAAGTGGAGGGTGTACCCGCTTATGGTCTCGTAGACACTGGTGCTGATATCACTATCATAGGACCACGCTTGTTCAAGAAGGTGGCAGCAGTGTCCAGACTTAAGAAAAAAGACTTTAAGCCTGCCGATAAGACACCACATGGCTATGATGGCAGACCGTTTGAGCTTCATGGACGCATGCAGCTAACTCTTTCTTTTGACGGACAAGAGATGAAGACTATGGTCTACATAAAGATGGATGTTGAAGATCAGCTTCTGTTGTCGGAAGGTGTGTGCCGACAACTAGGCATCGTCAAATATCATCCTAATATCGAAGTGTGGAGGGGACGCAAGAAGAGGAAGAAGCCGAAGAAGCTGAAGGAGCCAAAGGTTCCCAGGGTATCCTGCACAGTAAAGCTAGTGAAAACAGTCCATCTAGCCCCACACAGTAGTTCTGTTGTGACCATACAGTCTCAGCTTCCCTCTACCTGTATATTACTAGAGCCTTTATCTTCCTCTCAATCTGATTCTCAATTACTCTCTCTCCTTGAGTCTCCTGCTCTAGTGAAGACTGATTCCCAAGGAGTTGCTCATGTGGTTCTTAGTAACCTTCGGAAGACCCCACAGAAGTGTCAGCAAGGAGATGAGCTAGCAATCGCTGTATCCGCTGATGTGATTGAGCCGGCAGCTGACCATGCTGTTCCACTTCCGAGGTCACCTGCTGTTCGTGAGATCAGCACTTCAGATCGTATGACTAAACTGTTTTCTCTCCTCCCTAAGGAAGAAATCTCTTTGTCCACTTCAGAGCACAAGCAACTCCATCAATGCCTTGAAGAACACCACAGTGTTTTCGCTGTAGAAGAGAACGAGAGAGGACACACGGATCTCGTAGAGATGGAGATCTTCACTGGTGATGCACCTCCAAGCAAGCAACATCTGCGACGAGTGCCTTTTGGAGTGAGAAAAGAAGTGGCCCGGCAGCTGCAAAAGATGCAAGAAATGGACGTGATACAGCCTTCAAACAGCCCCTGGTCAAGCCCGATTGTTCTAGTAAGAAAGAAAGACGGTACCTTGCGATTTTGCATTGACTATAGACATCTGAATTCCATCACTAAAACTGATACCTATCCTCTTCCAAGAGTTGACGACATCATCGATCAGCTTGGTCCTACTACCAAATACTTCTCCACTCTCGACTTAGCCTCTGGCTACTGGCAAATCCCCATGGATCCATCTTCTCAGGAAAAGACGGCGTTTATTACCATTGGAGGTCTTTTTGAGTTCAAAGTAATGCCTTTCGGACTTAAGAATGCACCAGCTGTCTTTCAACGATTGATGGAGAAGATCTTACAACAACTGAATCCTGTTGATGGGAGAAAATTTGTATCTGTTTATGTGGATGATGTTTTAGTGTTTTCTTCCTCCTTCCAGGAACATGTTGAACATGTCACTCAAGTGTTCAAGGCACTACAGAAAGCTGGTCTGAAGCTGAAACCATCTAAGTGTCGTCTGTTCCGCAAGGAGGTAGAATACCTTGGCTATCTACTCACTCCTGATGGGCTTTTACCAAACCAGTCTCAGACAGAAGCTGTTGTCAACTTCCCTGTTCCGACTTCTCTTCATGAGCTCAGACAGTTCGTTGGACTGGCATCGTACTATCGCAGATTCATCAAGGGATTTGCAACTATTGCTCAACCACTCCATTGTCTCACCAGAAAAGGAGCAAAGTTTGTCTGGGATACTGCTTGCCAAGATGCATTTCAATCACTCAAAGATAAGCTTGTGTCCCATCCTGTTCTCAGTTACCCTAACTTCGACAAAGATTTCATCCTAGAGACAGATGCCAGTGCCCGAGGTCTCGGAGCTGTTCTCAACCAAGAGCAGAGCGATGGAACACTTCATCCTGTTGCCTACGCTAGTCGTGCTGTATCTCAATCTGAAGCAAACTACGCCGTCACAGATCTGGAGACTCTAGCTGTTGTATGGGCATTCACACACTTTCGTGCTTACTTGTATGGACACCACGTAACGGTCTACACTGATCATGCAGCAGTGAAAGCTACGTTGGGTGTTCCTCACCTCAATGGGAAACATGCGAGATGGTGGACAAAGATCTACGGCTCAGGAATCAGGAGCGTGGAGATTCGTCATCGATCTGGCAAACAGAATACCAATGCTGATGCTTTGTCAAGAAATCCCTACCTTCCTCCACCAGTGAAAGAAATAGACACCGAAACTCAAGTGGCTACTGTGACTTCACAACAAGATGGATCACAAGAGCTAGCAGACATCATGGTAGATGAGCTATTACAACTGCCTCCCACAGAACCTCAACTTCCTGACAATCTCAGAAACGAGCAGATGAAGGAACCCAAACTCAGCAGTCTCTTCAACTACCTTGAAGATGATCGTGTCCCTTCTGATTCTAGAGATGCTCAGCGAGTGGTTGCAGAAGCTCAGATGTTTGCAGTAATGGACGGTGTCCTCTACTATGTTGATCCTAAGCGACGGAACAGGAAGCGAGCAGTGGTGCCACCTCAACTTCGAGAGAGTATTATCAGAGAATATCACAATGGACCCATGGCAGGTCATTTCTCTACTCAGCGGCTCTACTCGACTATGGCAAGGAGTTGGTGGTGGAAAGGAATGTACACAGACGTACATCATCATTGTCAAAACTGCCCGCAGTGTGCCTTTGTCTCTAACCCTCGTCACTCCAAACACCCTTTTTTACATCCTATTCCAGTTGGCCGTCCCTTTCAAATCGTTGGAGTTGATATCATGGATCTTCCTAAGACGAAGAGGGGCAATCAACATGTGGTTGTGTTCCAAGATTTCTTGACCAAGTGGCCTCTTGTATTCCCTGTCCCTGACCAGAAATCTTTGAGGATCGTTAAACTGTTGGTGGAAGAACTTGTCCCACTATTTGGAGTACCAGAAGCCTTACTCTCAGATCGCGGTACGAACTTGTTGTCACACCTCATGATGGATGTTTGTCAAATGCTCGGTACAAAGAAACTGAACACTACTTCCTACCATCCTCAATGTGACGGAATGGTCGAACGATTCAATAGAACCCTCAAATCCATGCTAAGGAAACATGCTGCCACCTATGGCAACCAGTGGGACCAGTACCTATCTGGAGTTCTTTGGGCGTATCGCAATACTCCACATGAAGCTACTCGAGAGAAGCCATCTTTCCTTCTCTTCGGAGTTGATTGTCGTTCTCCTACTGAAGCAGCCTATCTTCCGACTACTGTTTCTCCTGCAGTTCCTGTTTGTGACTATCGTGAAGAGCTCATCCGTTCTCTCAGTTCAGCCAGAGAGATAGCCTGCCAGAGTATCAGAGAAGCTCAACAACGATACAAGTCTCAGTATGACGAGCATTCACAACCTGTGAGCTACAAGTTAGGAGACTGGGTGTTGGTACGCTTCCCACAAGATGAGAGTGGACGTTTGCGAAAGTTATCAAGACCGTGGCATGGTCCCTACAGAGTGATCTCCATTGATGACCCTGACATAATTCTCTCCAAGATTTATTATCCCCAGCATGACCCGATCAAGGTGCATCAATCCAGAGTGAAGCATTGTCCTCCAGACCTGTCAGCTGGTTCGTTCTGGTATGGATCGAAAAGATCAGGACCAGGCCGCCCACCCAAATGGACCGAAAAACTTGTTCGACCGGACACTGATGCTGAAGAACTTGAAGTTCAACCAAATACTGCTAGCGACTCATCCGATGCTAACACTTCCTCTCGTCATCAGACAACTCATCATTATGATCTAAGACCTCGCAAGTAGGGTTAACGCTCGGGACGAGCTTCTCCAAAGGAGGGAGTATGTAACAGTGTCGTCGAAACCTGTCTAGTCCTGTTCCTGTATTGTGGTGTATGTGACTGTGATTGAACTTGTGAACTGATGTATTGTGATTGTTGTAGAATAATGGACCTCTGTGTTTGTGCGTTGCTGTGTTTTGCACGGCCTCCTGTGTGTTTGTATATAAATGTGCGTGTGATGATTTGAAAGAGAGTATTTTTGTGGAAGAACTAGTTTACACCTTGCAACAGCCACAAAAGCGTAAAGCGTCATCCGTGTCTTATTTGGAAGGTTTATTACATTGTATGATTTAGATTGAACACGGTTTACGCTCTATGGTTGACGCTTTTAGATTGCAAGAAGTAGTGAAACCGCTGTAACTATTTAGAATCATCTAGAACATTCTCCATTACCACTGTTTTCCCACTCTTTATAAATTAGCATCACTTGTCAGTTGTACAGTTCTGTTGGACATTAGTTCTCACCATCAGTTCTCTTCATAAGTTCTCAGTAGATACGTAACTATCAACGTCTCTACATTGGTGACCCCGACTAGTTCATCATGTCCACTGCAGCAACTACAAGCTCCACAGCTTCAGCTTCAGACGGCACTGCTACGGCTTCACCTTCAGCAACGGTTTCTCTTCTAAGCAGCGCTGTTAGCATCAAACTCCCGCCATTATGGCCTGCAGACCCAAAGTCTGGTTTGCGCATGTCGAAGTGTAGTTCATTACAAGACGCATCATCGCGCAGAAGACTCGCTTCGACTACAGTGCTTCTAGTCTAGAGAGGCCACTTTTATGTTTTTGTGGTCAGCAAGAATGTTTTTGTTGTAAAAATGTTATTTTCAATGCAATAAAGCTGAAATCTTGTCTGAATGTTCTTATATCTGTGCTAATAAAGTCTTGCAAGTTTGAATAGTTTCTGTTGTCTGTGAACAATTTTGTTGCTGCTGAAGTACCAGGTGGTGAGTTTCGGCTAGTGGGAAATGTGTTAGGGCCAGGAATAGAGTATTGAGCTGAGTTAAGAAAATTCCCTCAACAGAATGATTAAATGATAGTTCAGTTTTCATCTCAGCAAGTTTGGTAGCTTAAGTATCATGCATAGTGTTGTATGAGCCAGACATACACCAAAAATTAGTTATTTTTAGTGGTAAAAGTGTTAGGGCTGTAATCAGAGAATCTTTGAGAGTTAAGAAAAACCACTTGATCTCTGGATAGCCAGATACTTGTAGTTTTCACTAGTTTTTAAACTAGCGCGATACGTTCATCCATGCGCAAACGCGGTCAGCGAGAACACCAAGTTTAGCTGTGACTTCGATTCTCTGCCGTGTTATAATGATATTCATCCAATATGAGCGTTTATCGATTACGTGTTTCTGCGTGCGCTGCGCCGCTCACTGTCGAGCGGCAAGAATGGCGCCGATCAAAAGCTGTGTTTTGCACTTTGCCCGTTCTTAAGCGTGCTTCTACAGCATAGATATTAGCTAAGCTCGAGGAATAATAACCGCCAAGCCTCGTTGTGGCGCTAGACAGTGGCTGCTGTGTCGTAGGTGTGGTTCGTCGTGACGTTGTACAAATTATAGTGATGTCACAAACATGGCGCTATTGTATTAGCTTCAGTGGGAGAGAGCTGTAGAGCATCGTGTGTCTTGCATTTTCTCATCCTCATAGTTGCAATCTGCATTAATGCAATAGAAAGGGCTATGTAGAAAGTTGTGTGGACTAACTACACACACAACTCTGGGAATAAAAAGTGGCCTCTCTAGACTAGAAGTGGCCTCTCTAGACTAGAAGCACTGTATGTAGTCAGCTCTCTGAGTTCAGAGTTTGCAACCGAGGTCCGTGATCTGCTCCTCAAACCACCTGCCATAACTCCGTGCGACAAGTTGAAAGAACAATTTATTAACCCTTCAAGTGCGGACACAATTCTAGCCTCTGTTTCTGTGGATTTCACTAACCTTAGCGACCATTAGGCTGACAAACTAGTGCTGTGATCACTTTTATTAACTTGCACAATGTGCGGGCTTGTTGTCAATGACAAGTGCAGTTAACCACGCCCACTCGACGATCTACCAACTGTCGTGTGCTAGAATCACTCTCACCGGAGCAAAAAACACCGCTTCTTTGGTCAAAACAGCATGTGTGAGACAAAGTTAGTGCATGTATGGCTGCTTTTATGCCAAAAAGCCCCTGGAGACCCAGTGGTGCTAGGTATTCCCGCCTTAGCACTGCTAGGCGGGGCCTGCGGCCCCGTCATTGGCCACCCTTCACACCCCACATAGTTTATTTCGCCTATGACGAAATAAACTATCTTCGAATTTAAACGCCCACTTCCGATGACGTCAAACTTGCTAGGCGACTATATTCGCCCGTCGCTTGTGAAGGGTTAAACGCACTGCTGCCTCATAGCAATGAAAACTCAAACAACTCATCAGTGGCGAAGAGCTCGGCGACAGGAAGCCAACACAGCTACTCTGTCGCATGCAGCAAATGTTGGAAGAACAATGTTGGACATCGTGTATATGCAATTAATATTATTGTAATGATAAGCGGGGATTCCTCAATGCCATTGTAGCACACGAATTGCCTCACACTGCGCTGGTTTAAGCGAGCTATGCTTGAAGCACGGTAGACTATTTTCGATAGCATTGTCAACTGACAACAGCACGACTGTTACCTTTCACCCACCGTAGCTGTTCTGCCATAGCCTGTAATTGATGGTGACAATGGTCTGCGCCCCCGGGGGACCTATCTATCCACTATATTTCCTCGAAAAGAAGCCCAGGCGTCTATTTCCTTCCAGCAAGTTTTTACCCCGGCGTCTAAACAGGACCGGCCTCTAATCGAGGCCGGCATTTATTACTTAATGTTTGTCGAAGCCTTTGTAAATTTCCAATTATTCGTACATTAAAATTACAATGGCAGCTAGTCGATGAGTAGTTGTTCGTAGCGTATATGTAAAGGAAAGCATAGTAAGAGGGCACCATATCTACAAAGCAACTTGGATGCCTAGTATCGGAGAAGAGCTATTTGTCGAAAAAGAAGATGACAACCAGCATGACAATCACGCTGTTGCTGTGATGCCTAGACGAACGCGCACATGTGGACAAGGCGTGATAATTGACTGTGGGCGGTACCACAATGTTTATGACCAGGCGTTAATTCAGGACCCGGCCTCTAATACTGTATGTCACCGTTACACCCCCAGCTTATAAACAGGATCGGCGTCTATTTGGAGGCGGCTTCTCTTCGAGGAAATACGGTATGTATCTATGTGGCATGGGGTGTGTTTGTTGCCTCGATGTTCCCGAGAAGTCACGCGTATGCATTGACCGCGCCCCATGATGTAATCCTCACGTGGCGCAATTCAAAACAAGGCAGCACAACAACCAGCATTGGAGACGCCTGGGGAACACCTGGATTGACTTCTACAGGGCAAAAGTACTTCCAGGAAATGACAAAAAGCAGCAGAGTCATCTGATTACAGATTTCTACGAATAGAGCGACAAAGGGAATACCAGAGGGATGACCGATGTGCATATGTAGAAAATTGGATTGTTCTTGAATTGTGCAGCACATAGATCAGCTCAGGCTCGCCCCCAGTATTTTATAAAATGTACTAGTATTATTCACGATCAAACCCAGCCCATGATCCATGAATATTACTGCTCAAGATCTTGAGCAGTAGAATCTGATTGGTCGGTTGCCATTGGGTAACTATGAATGGCTAGACGTCCACTAGCGGCCAGACTGAGTTTTTGGCTTGCCAGCCGGTTTTGTAATTATATTCCTTGTAGTCCTTATACTGTCATATTTCTCAGGGCTAATCATAAGTTTATTCATGTTCATGTTTATTCAGCCATGTTTGGATTTCGCCGTATACACTAAGAAGTACGAAGTTGCATGCTCACTTGCCGGCTCGATATGCTTCTGGTTTTGTAGTACTAGGATCAATACCCGAATTAGCTACCCGGTGGTATTCTGAATTACCCACTTAGTCTACCTCAAGTTACAGTAGTCTATCTGTGTTTCCCTGAGTCATACTGATCAGGCAGGCTACCTCCCGCAGTCTCATATATATACCATGGCCAAAAACTGGAAGTGTATGCTTTTGGGAGCAATCACAGTTTTTCAATGTGTATGTCTGCTATGGTATATGTACCAGAACCAGAGACAATCCACAATTCCAGTCTTCATTACCCCCGGCAAAGTTCTCCACCGTACTGAGACTTCACTATGTGAGGCCGCTGTGCCAGAAAAAATAAGATCTTGGATGGGAAATGAACTAGTGACCGCAGTCCATCCTCCAGTCGAGGCCAACTGTCAGCTGTTAAAGGATGGAGATCATACTGAGCAAAAAAGAGTGCTGAATGAACTAAAAAATTGGACCAACGATGAAACTGTTGACGAATTTTACACTAAAATCCAGAACTGTTCTTATGTAAGAGATCTGCTGTCCAGTGACAATTTCTACATATCAGACACTGAAAAAAACTTTCCACTGGCATATGTAATTCTATTTTATGACAACCCTCAACAGATAATGCGATTCCTCAGAGTAATATATCGACCACACAATGTCTACTGTCTCCATCCTGATGGGAGTGCCACCATTAAGACATTGATTGAAGCATTCAGAAAAGTGGCTTCTTGCTTTGATAACATTTTCATACCAGACGAACTAGTCAGTGTTACCTACAAGCACATCAGCATGGTTGATGCTCAGCTAAAGTGCCTTCATCATCTAGTTAATGACTACCAGCACTTCCAGTGGAAATATGCCAGTTTCTTGTGCGGCAAAGAGTTACCATTTTATAGTAACAGAGTATTTGTTGAAAAACTCATGGAACTGGATGGAGATTCTCTTGTTAATGCTTACAAAATATCAGATATTGATCATTGGGAGAGATTTTCATCACATTTTAGGGTGACAGATGGAAAAATGGCGGCATATGACCCACGCTCTGATAAAATTCCATTTGGAATGCAAATGTATAAATCTCTCAACTACATAAGTGCTTCACAACAGTTTGCTGTATTTCTGCTCACTAGTCCTAAAGTGAAAGCCCTTCATCGTTACATGTCCACAGCTCTAATGCCTGACGAAGAGTTCTACGCCACAGCTTACATGCTGCCTGAAGCACCAACGGCTCATCGCTCTTATGAATCTAAACTGTCTTTGGTAAAAGCTTTCTTTCTGCCTCCCAATTTCAAAGGAACATGTACTGGCAAGCCTGTTCATATGTCTTGTGTGTTAGATGTTCGTGCTATTCCTCTATTTCACAGTGAGAATAGTATTATTATCTTCTTCAACAAGTACTTTATGGAATACGATCATGTGGTGATGGACTGTATGGAAAAGAGAATAGTGGAGCAGAACAAACTAGAGTACAAAAGAGATAGATCTGTACAGTGTGTGTGACAATCTGAACATTGTATCTGAGCATTGTTCTGTAGATCATTTGTATCAATATTACAAGTTTAGTCAGCCTGTCTGTCTGTTCTTGTTTGTCACTGTTTCCTTATAAAATAGTAGTTGTATTAGTGTTCTGGTCAGAGTTCTCATTCCATTTTATTCTTGATTCTATACTGTGATGCTGTACTGTTTTCCAATAAAGTGATTACTATGGTGTGGACATTCCAGACATAAATTATGAATCATTTAATTTTATTAGCGCATCAAATTATTGTATACAAAATATTGGCATTTTCAATGATTCTCTCCCCAATTATGAGAGCGAGAGATGACTGATCGTATAATGCAATAACTCGAATGCGGGATTCAACTGTGTTGGGCCGTAATAATTGTGGTGAACTGGGGCCATTAATCATGAATCTACTTATCAGAGAGCATGGAGTCCCAGGTGGTGCACAGTATTATGCATTCAACTTTACTTTCATTACATGTTTTGACAAACAGACTACAAGGACTCTATTTTGTGGTCAACAGTCACTGCAGTCTGTTTGTCAAAACTGAGAGTCATGTTTGCTGCTATCAGCTGCAACTATTTGCATACATTTATTATTTATTGACTAAAATAATTTTTTTTTATTTGCATGCATATTTGCATACATAAAGCTGACGTTACAGACATGGTATTATAGACATTACAGGTTTACTTTTTAAAATGCAAACTCGAGAATCAAATATCCTTTTTACTTAACCCTGGAAGACGTACCTGCCTGTATTGCTCACCTCAAAGCATTGAATACAAAGCATATTGAGAGTTGGTTGACTTCCACAGTATGACAAAATTGTGATTGCTCTTCCTAAGGAACAAACTCAAAAAAGCGAAGGGACACTTTCTTAAATCATCTCACATAATCAAATACAAGGTAGCCACATGCGTCTGCTCAATAATATATGTATACATCTTTGGAAGGTGCAGGTGGCTAGGAATGTCAATATGCACTAGCTACATGCTGCATGATATAGTTGTCATGAACATGGGATGATTCTTAAGTTCTTCTTCGTGCAGGAGTGTCGTGATGGTGTCCTACTGTGTAAGCATGATCGACACAAATGGACGTGTGATTCTGGTCTGTGTACTGTTGGTCTAATCGTATTTCATTGGACCAACAGTAGGACATGCATCATGCTTGCATGCTAACTTCAGTGCTGGCCGGCTACATGTACCATGCAGCATGATAACGCTATTGTGACTGTATTCTTCCACTGTACGCAAGCAAGGGACTACAGGAACAATAACATTGATTACAATAACATTATACATTTATTTTGAGGATAAAACAACAACAACAAAATATTAGTTATATACCGACTGTGAGGTATATAACTACTTTAAACCATAGTGCGCTGCTTGCCTGACGTCTAGCTGGCTATCTTACGTTGCAGAGCAGCCCGAGCGCCGTTTCTTTGTGGATTTTCGAACGCGGCGGCCATCTTGCAACGCGTGGGGGCTGTACAAGATTTTTAGCCCTCATTAACGCTTGTTACATCAAAGAGAATTGTTCATACTATGGTTTAAACAATAACATTGATTACATGTGCAGATTTACGAATGAAATTGCAGTAGACCCTCACTAATCCGAACAGCCCCGTTCAGGGGGTGTTCGGATTAGTGAATTGTTCGGATTAGAGAAATGGGCGTGTTTATTCACTACTGACCACGCCCCTACCTGAATTTTCGCGTTTCATGGCAATAATGGCGACTACTAGTGCGCAGTTCTATGTCCACAGTGTTGTTCGTGGTCATCATGTTTACAAGAAGATATGGACACCGTACCTTAGAGAAATTCTGGATCTGCATCCAGAAGTTGGCAACAAGTACGATAGATTTATCACAGCAACACGCACATAGCATACGCGCACGCTAACACCAATATACCGTATGCCTTATTACACAACAAAGAATTTTTAAAATTAATGATTCATGAATATTAATGAGCCGAATCTTCATTCGGATTAGCGAGGGTACGGATTAGGGTTGTTCGGATTAGTGAGGGTCCACTGTAATAATAATTTAATAATTATTACACCTGTCTCCGAAGGCAATTAGTAGGAATGTAAGAGATTGTACCAAGAGTACATAATTATTATGTACTCTTGATTGTATAAATAGACCAAAGTCACCATTAACTGTAAGAGCAAAACTACCACACATACCACGCAGCATTCTTACAAGCCTAAACAAGCAAATCCAGTGTAACAGTGAAGATTTGCTTGTCGTCTGCTGTGAACACTGCTAGTGACAACAGCACTCGCGTTCCAAGCAAGTTGTGCTAAGATGTGCTTGTATTAGAATAATTTCATACACAGGCGTCCGCAAGTAGGCGTAACCTAGTAACGGAGTTCAAGGAGAATGCATGGAATGGAATCTGTTATGGACCAAAAATCGCTGTTTTCTTGAAAAGACTCGCTTCTGCTAGTGTTTTAGGCTTAAGGTGACGGGTAACAGTTGTGCCCACGCAAATCCCACCGCCCTCAATGCCCACGCAAATCATAGACTCTAACCGCGAACTGCCCCACATGCGTGGGCAATTCGCGGTTAGAGTCTATGGTAGTGATCTGGGAAGCAGTTGTAAAACGAAGTGCCAAATTTTAGCCAGAATGTAAGCAAGTAATCGCTTTAACTAGGTTAATGCAGTTGTACAATCGTAGGCGGAGGGCAGCAGACTATAAACTTGGCTGAGAGTTTGTTTGTTTGTAAGTTATGGGTCGAAATGTCGTGAAAAGGCTGTAAAATGGCGAGCGTTTCAAGACTATTTTGCGTTTTACTCAGAGCCAGTCGCCCAGACGTCCAAGTTAATAGTCTACAGCCCTCCGGAGGATGCTAACCCATCAGTAGACGATGGACTCTGTAGCGACACTGTTACAGCGCGCGCGAAAAGTGGCACCTCGTTTTGTAGTTTACTATCTCTCCAATTGTGCCTGCTGTCGCCGAGTTGCGTAGTACCCAGCGTTGAATATAGCTCAAGAGAGAAAGAACAGTGTTTAGCGTCTTCATTGATGGCCTTCACAGCGCTCTAGCGTGTTCATATTTTGCACAGTGCATAAAAACATTTTTGTGAATATTAATTAGGCGAACTGTTACCCGTCACCTTAAGTAGATATCAGGTGCACTGATGGTCATAGGTAGCGTTACTTCTGTGTACGTTTAGTTGCATTTGGTTTGGTCACTACTGTGCTAGACTCTCTGAAGTATAAGAAGGAAGACGAAAATGAACAAACGGGTGATCATGTGAACTCTGGTTTACCACCTTAGACTTTGTTTCTGCTGTTACTAAAGGTCTCTTTGGCATTGAAAAATCGTCTAAGACGCCTCAAATTGCTTGAAACGCCCGTGCGACGAAGATATCAGTGTGCCGTAATTTTGCCTCCTGACGAGACGCCATATTTTTTTTTTGTACCAACATGTTTTCTTGACGGACTTAAAGGACTCATTGCAAACGCTTACCCATCAGCATGAACACCAAATGATTAAAATACTGTGAGATTTTACGAGAGGAGAGAAATACACGATTAACTCGTTTTTAATCTGGTGTATCCGCCATCTTGTTTTTGTGCCAACCCTAAATATGCCACGACTACTGCACGGCATAATAATCAAAATCAACAACAGCCATAAACAACTTAACAAATACTACCCTTTTGACTGCATATTTTTCAGGTAGGAAGCACATATCCCTCTCTTTCAACTGGTAATATTGATTTAGCTGTACATTGTTGAATGAACAAGTGAGTCCACCCGCAGGATATACTTAATTAATTGCTCCCATAAATTCAACGGTATTCATGGTGGACCTCACAGTAAAAAAACATGTCCTTTATGGAATGTGAACAAGGACTGTGTAGCGGATGAAGATTCGCCGGTTCTGAGCCGTTTCTCAGTAAGTGCATCTTCTTGAGATGTTCAAGGTCAACTCCGAGACAACTGCCAGCAGCTTGCCAATGAGCAAAGTGTAAGTGATGATGTCCAGGATGTTGTCTATCCCAGCATACTTGATTAACCCAGTAGCATCAGCTTTAGTTGGAACTTTACAGAGAGGAATCGGACACTGGATCTGATTTCTTGAGCAGCATCATTCTGGATACAGTACTGTACCAGCACAAGCTCATCCTCCACATTCCCAGCATCTGTTGAGCCGTCCATCAGAAAGCTGTAGAAGTTGGACTGTGTTAGGCTCTCATAGAAACTCTGGCGTTGACTCTCAGCTATATAGTGGGTGAACACACCTTGGCAGAAACATCAGTATTGTAAGCAAAACCTAAATCCACCCCATGACGCTCTTCCAGCTCGTGCACAATTGCTTTGTGGAAGCTCGTGCTCTCTTTAGCTAAGACGTAGCAAATGTCAAATTTCTGCTCCATGCGCTGCTTGACTGCCTCATCCATCACAAGGAGACTGCTTGTGATCGGCAAATAGCTGGTTACCAGCTGCCTTTGCTGTAGCAGTGGCGACATGTACCATGGCAACCTTATGCTGTTCGCTGGTAGCATGATTATGTTGCTGTTTTTTTTGGTTGCATGAGCCAGCAATCCAGGCTCTGGAGAAGTCCTTCAGTCCAGTGATAACAGCGTTGTGTTTTCTACATGCCTCACACCATAGCATCTCCACATGATCGTCGTTCTTACTCGTCTCACATCGCAACAACGACATTGAGCCATGACCTTTCTCAAATTGCTGTCGCCACTTGTGGTAAGTAGCAAGGGTGATTTTCCTTCTCTTGCTTGAGGACGATGGAGCTGGCGCAGCTGATCTCTTATTGCTAGTAGACGACATAGCTAAGAGAACACGCGCGACAGTTGGGTGTAACGTATTACGTGTAACGTATTACGTGTACAGTAATTAATGGGTATGGCATTCGACGTTTATAATTGATTTTATTCACGTTTGACAATAATGTCAGAGCAAGACTTGACTAAATGACCATCTCTGCTATTTGGGTGGAATTTCGGCAATTTGCCGACTGTTATAATGCTCACTGTGTAAAATCCACTCTCAGATGTATTGCGTACCCCCTCAATAGCCATGGGTTAACCTTACAAAATACGTCACTCAATGAACCTCACTTAACTTTTCATGCATGTACTCATCTTAGTATTGTACAATATGTAAATTGTTGCTATCATGCAGGTTGTCAAGTGTATACTACAATCGTACATTCCAAATGCTCTTCTGGAATGCATCGCTTCCATAGCAACAGGAAAGGTAAACACAATGTTGAATAGAAGAACACCTTTCAAAATCAATCTGTATTTATGGCAGTACATGATTTAAGGTGTATCCTCACTGGCGTTCCACCGCGCATTGAAACTGTGTTCAATGAGGTTTTGGCTCCGTCCACACTACACACAATTTTTGAATCGGATTGCATTCTGGTTCAATGCCAATGCACTTTCATATGTGGTTCCAAGTCGATTGTAACTGATTTTAGTTTGGGCATGGCCTCGATCACGTGGCGTGCTTTGTGAAGACAGCTAACTTGAGCGCTGACTAAGACCGTCCTAGTGTGTGCTGGAAATATAACAAGGCGTAGGACACATCAGGTACATGACTAGGCTAGTTTCTTTAGCTTTCAGCAAACTGTCACTCACGTCACATGACGTGCTCGATGCGGCTTGAATCAGATTGATCTGAATCAGAGTCAAAGCGAACTGAAATCGCTTTGTAGTGCAGATACAACTTTAGGTCATTTCTATGTATTTTAGCATCCTTGGGACCTGATTTTGAAGTTTGTTGCACTGTTGTTCATCTGTCTTCTTCCTCCAGTGGACAGCATCCAGTATCCAGCCTGGCTCCATTGTCAGTAGCACGTTCAGTTTCAACTCCTATAACAGCAGTGGCAACTCATTTGATGACGACATGGACCTGGTAGACAGCGTACCATCAGAGAGCAGTGACACACCCACCACAGCCAATGGTCAGTAATTCACACTATAGTAGAGGACAACATTTTAGTAAGGTTAAAAGTACCAAGGTTTAGGTTAAGAGTACCAAACTAAAACTAGGTCCTTGCAAAGCGCATAGATACCTGGAAGAACTAAACGGTGAGATATAAAGAGTCAAAGAGCCAAAGCTAAAACAGCCAACGTAAGGTGGTGGAATGGGTCTCCAGCCGTGACAAACGCTGTATTTCACCATGAAATGGTGAACTTACATGGGTGTGGTCGATTGTGTGACGTCACAATCATTCACCGTTGTCTTAAACTGTCTATTATTTTGTACTTTACTGTACCACTGTAGCCAACCACAGCAGCCACTGATGTAGGGATCTATGGTCTGTTAGCAAGTCAATCGTGTTACTATTCCATGCTTGTTCCTTGTTAGTTTACATTGTTGACCAGTGGTAGATTTCACAACCCTACATCCTTTTGATTTCGACAGAAATCTTTTTAATTTTCTCTTGAGTATGATTGTGTAGTTTGGTATCTACTGTGTTCCATTCCTTGACTGTTTTGGTCACTATTTTCTGTCCACTTTTGATTCTCAGGTCCACTTGATATCATCAATCCTTTGTTGCTCAGCGAACGGGCTCTCTGCCAGCTCGAGGCGACCCGGTTCCTAACCCTGTGGCATTGTGCCGGTATGGGCACCAGTCCACCCAGCGATGGGGACAGCGAGGAGGACATGGAGTGTGTTATAGCTGGTCACACAATGGATGCCTGGTCTACCATCAACAAGATACTGCAAGCTGATGTGAGTACAGCGGTTTTCCGAGATCTTGCAATACTGTGCCGTCAAGCGTCGCACGCATGCGTGTTCGTAACTCTGTCTGTGAGAAGATAACAATTGTGTACACCCTCAGAGATGTTAAAGGTAGACGTCTACTACTTCCTTCCACCGTGATTTGAGCTGCCTAGCTGTCACAAGAGCTCTGAGAGCTGCATCCATTCGTCTTGAGATCACATTGCGCATGCGTAGTCCTTGTTTACGATCGGCCATTGACTGTAGATTGTTGCAATATCTTGGAAAACCGCTGTAGTAAAGTTTCGGAAACCTCTACTTGCAGTAGTCATAGCCTCTATGCTACAGTCTTTCCTATCTTTGTTCATGGTTTCATTTTTTGCAGGAAGTTGCATTGACACAACCAAAGAATATTCAAATGGTGAGACTATGAACTGGTGCTATGTTCATACAATCCTGTAGTATACATACATGTACTGTTTTGAAATAGTTCCACTTCATGCAGGCGCTGCAAATTTGTAGTGATCTTGTTGAAAAGTGTCCCAAAATCTCATCTTATGCTCTCTCCATTGTACTGGAATCTCTCAGGTCTGTGTTATACACAAAGCACTCTGTATACCGTCAGCTTACAATTTCAAAGAGCTTACAACTTGAAAAATATCACAGGGTAGTAAAACAAATAATAATTCGCCGTTTTGTCCATTGACAACTTCCTTAAATGAAAAACGTCTGTACTATGGCTGTGCTGTACAGTTGGATGTTTTTGCCGAAGAAAATTTCGCGAATGTGCAAGGTAGAGCATTTTGCGAATAATATTTTGCGAATCAGTGCTATTGCCCTATCTTTGTTAAATAAAACAAGACATTCACGGATAAGATTTTTGCAAATAACCTGAAGTTCACGACCATGAAATTTTCCCTATACGGTAATTCTTGCATGTGCTACAGTTGCCTATTTATTTTACATTGATTATATATTCACCTCTCGTATATTGCAGAACTATCTTGTCTGTCCACAAGCGTAATCATGCTGTCTACAAGTGTTGTCTGGATCTCCTCGCCTCCATTGTACCTCTGATCGTGCCAGCTGTCACTGCTGCTGACGCTAGACAACCGTTTGCTCCACCCACTGACTCTAGGGAGCCTCTCTCGATATGTCACAGCATTGTGACAGGCTTCTGGTGAGTAAAGGAGGACAGTACACCATATAAGCACCATTTTATAAGTACAAGTGTTGCACAAGTTTTTGTCTCTTTAATGAACATAGGCCCATCACACTAAGCATGCACATTGTACCCACAATACATTATTTGATGACCATAACATTATATTCATGCCCGCTCACCTTATTTCCAAGCTGTAGTCCCATACGGTCATCCCCCTACCTCGAGTATGAGGGAAGGGGATGGCGAGACACGCGAGACCGGCAGGTCGGGCGAGTATGCGACCCTCCCTCTGCATGCATATCTGTCCCGACTGCTACCTGGCTTGTCCACTTGTTAGACAGCAAGTGATTACAGGCTGTCACCTAGTCCTGCAGCATGCATCTGCAAGCCTTTGCTGCGTCGTACATTTTCACAATGTACTACTTACTACCAGCTTATTGACATCGCATGAGTATGTGTTTGTATGGATCGTTTGACCACACTGGATAAGTTGGGGGACATATAGCAGAGGGAGATACCCGACCGGTCCAAGGAACAAACGCAGTTTGTTGGACCCCAACTATCATAGGTTATAGGATATGCACCTTACCGTGTAGTTATGACACGCTATATCAGCACAAAACAAATTGATTTATTATACACCAAAATGAAGTTCACGTTTAGTATGCAAGCATGAGTGGAGTCCTAATTGGTGAGACTGCTGTGTTACGGTCTTTGACCTACGGTAGCCAGTTTGGGGGCAATGGATGCTAGTTGTGCCCTCGGAGTTTTGATGTAGAGCGAGTAGGCTGAACTTTGCCACCTTCCTAACATTTTAATGGTTGCATCGGAGATCCCACATGCTGCTGCCGTTGTTGCGGCTCCGATTCTGAAGCTATGCCCATTGTATTTCCCGGGGTCTATGCCGCATTGGCGAAGCGCTGACTTTAGAGCCTCAACAAAGAATGTCCTGGTCAAAGGGGATCCGTCGCTGCGGGTGAACAGTGGCCCGGGTACTCTCGTTCGCATAGCTAGGTACGCCAGCATCGCCATTACGGGACAGAGCTGGTTTCTCGTGGAGCACAGATAGATGTCGACGCCTTGTCTGAAGGGGTCCGTCTTGCTCTGTTTTAATGTGATCTTCATGACGCCTGGGTTCGCGGGATCGTCTATGGCTACATCTTCCAGGCTGAGGTGGCATGCTGCATCGTATGCTTGCTTGGACGTGCATGTGAACTCCCCACACCTGAGGAACCCAAAGAAGCCCAGTGTGCATGCTGCCCATAGCATTGCTACGTCCTGGTCGCTCGCCCTTGGGTCCCATAGCAGCTTGAGCTTGCGTAGGATATCTGGTGTGATGGGCAAGCGTGATTTCGCTGGAGAGGGGCTCTGGTGTGCCTGCTGGCGTTTGAGACCCTTGAGGACGCAATCCAGTCTCGACAGGTCAGCATTCTTAAACGGATCATTAAATCCGTGAGTAATCTGGGTGTGTTTGACTGCGGACAAATAAGATTTGATCGATTGTTGTTTTACACCCTGCGACCCCAAATATGCAACAAATTGACAAAGTGTGTGAATAGACGTTGGAAAAGGAGTAACGTTTGCTAATAGACAAAATGATAGATACCGGTTCTGGGCAGACCGATAGGTGTTTCTTGTTGACGGTGCTATGCTGTTGTCAATGAGTTTTGAAACATCTCTATCCAGCGCGGTGAGGTCCAGTCGAGGTTGCTGTCTGCTGCTAGCTCGAGTAGGCGGTGAGGGAATGGAGTGGGGTTGGGGCTGGGTTCGGCCTGGGAGATAGAGAAAAAATGTGATATTCTCCCCCGCGACAGAGCGTCAGCCCTGACATTGTCTGCTCCCGGTATGTGCTGCGCAGAAATCCGGAACTGGTAGTGGGCTGCAAAGAAGAATAGGCAGCGCAATAGGTGCATCAGGTGTTTTTCCCGGCACCACCCTGAATTGACCGCTGAGACCACTGCTGAATTGTCGCAGTGACATCTAACTGCTTGCCCAGACCATTCCCTGCCCCGTACTGCTGCGGCTAGGAGTATGGGAACCATCTCTTTTACAGCAATGTTGACGCCCTGCCACGAGTCTGGCCAGATAAATTGCAGCCATTGGTGATCCCAGACTGCTGCGGCGCCAACCGATCCAGCCGCATCTGACTCCACGGAGTGCTGGGGTTCTGCTGGGGGTAAGTAGCTAATACCGTTCCATTCCGTGATGAACGCGTACCACCACTCGATGTCTGCACGGGCGGAGTTATTCAAATGAAAATGGTGGTGAAGCCTTTTCACTGATGTGGATCGGTCGATGAGGCGTCTAAGAAAGGTACGGCCTGGTTTCACTACTGCTGCTGCGTGTTGGAGTTTTCCCACAAGAGACAGCATGTCGCGCTTTGTGCAGGAGATTCTATTGCGCCATCGCTCCAGTGTATGGCGTAGCTCTAGCAGTTTTGGCCTTGGTAAGCGAAGCTGGAGTGATGAGGTGTCAATTTCAATGCCTAGAAATGTCAGTACATTGGTGGGGTGCTGGACCTTGTCTGGGGCGACTGGGACTCCTAATACTTGGCAGGTATGCAATGCTCTCAGGAGTTGGGATTCGCCGAGTTTTGTGCTGGCTCGGTCTACAAACAGGAAGTCATCTAAGTAGTGCAGTCCGTGAGTTACCCCTTCCTGGTGCATTGCCCAGAGTAGCGCATCTGCCACTGCCGAGAACACCTTCGGCGCCGATCGCAATCCGAAAGGTAGTGCTGTATCAATGTAGGTAGTTCCCTGCCAGTGCATCCCTAGTAGGTGGCGGTCGTCTGGATGTACTGGCACTATCCGATAGGCGCTTTTTATGTCTAGCTTGGAGAGTAGTGGGGCGTCCCCCATCGATCGGCATAGGTTGATGGCTTGGTCTATTGAGGCATATCTCAGTGAGCACTTCTCTGGATCGATGCCATCGTTTACGCTTTGTCCGTGAGGAGAAGATAGGTCTAGAATCAGGCGCCAGTCATTTGGTTTTCCTCTTTTTGGAATGACGCCGAATGGGCTGGTCTGCACTTCCTGGCTTGCTTCGTTGTCGAGGGCGATGACTCTCCCAAGCTCGCATTCAGTATCCAGGTATTTGGTCACCACTAGGGGAAACTGTGATGCCGATCTCATGTTCTTTTTGGCTGGACGGCAGCGATGGCTTTTATATTCAAAACCTATCCTAAATCCGCGTTGGATCCCTTCCAGAATATAGGCGACGAAGGTCCTATCCGGGTGTAGAGCCAGTAAGCTTGACCATGCCTCGTGCAGCAGGGGGGAGGAAATGAGTAGCGCCTTGAGTGGCAGCTGAGTTCTCGATCTTGGGCGGCAAGCGTCTAGGGCTAGCAGGTCTTCCATGTATTTGTATCTCTTGCCGATGACGTTGCATAGCTCCCGTATTTGGACGGCTGACTCTGTGAGGAAGGAGATGTTTACATCAGGGCAGATATGCGGTCGTTCATTATGTGCGCGTGCAGTAATTATAAACGCTGACGCGCCAATTAGGAATTATAGCAGCAGGAAATGAATTGATAGCAGAATAAACACATTCGACCATTAGCAGCAGCATAGTTAATATATCAATGGCCGCAGGCAATGAATTAACAGTGGAATAAACAATTTCAGCAGATCATGGATAATAATTCAGCAGCAGATAGAGTCATGCAGATAGCGCCGCCGCTACATGGAGTCGGCTGCGAGCACAATTAGTCCTTTGGGTTAGATATGGCTATGAACCGATGGGACCTCTGTTGCCATGACGTGGGGGTAGAGGAGGACGGCGGAAGATGCTGTCCAACGGAGTGTGTGCGCAGTCCTTTGCTTGGTGTTGCTCCTGGCATGAGGCACAGATATGCCTATAGCTGCATACAGGCGCATAGGCACACTTTCCTCTGTTCCAAGAGTTGCATATCGGACGAGTCACATTTACTGGGGCCGGCAGGGGACGACGATAGGACATCTGGTTGTGCTGCGCGAAGCGGATTGGTTGGCTGTGGTTCAGGATCGGGGCTAGCGCACATTCTTGCGCCAGATGATCTGATTCTGCGCAAAGGCGACAATGCGTGCCGGTTCCTGTCCTTGAGGCTAGTATCGTTGCCGCATGAATGGAACCATCTAGTGTGGCCCAAGGCAGGTCTGGTTTGGCAGCAGCGTGTTGACGAAATAGCTGGTCATAGGCACACCAGCCGTCTCCCCCATGTTTTCTGGCTTCTTGAATAACTAGACATGCATAGCCGCATATCTGTCTTGCTTTGTCAGCGTTTTCAGCTTGGAGTGCAATAAGTTTTAGCATACAAATGCACCACGTCAGTAGGGATGACACTTCCCGCAAGCGTGGTCTCGTGCTACCCGGTGCCACTGGGAGTCCTTCGAGTTTCTCTAGTAGCGAGACATTGTCGGGCAGTAGTTCCCTCAGGTCAACGAACTCGTTGGCTGCAACCTTTTGAACCACTTTGCCTGGGATGGGCGGGATTGCTGATGCCAAAATGAAGGGGCTGAGCTTCGGGGTTGTTGCAGCTGATAATAGGGACATCACCCCAGCTGATGTAATAGGCGTTGTAGCCAATGAAGAGGTTAGCGTTGTAGCCAATGAAGAGGTTAGCGTTGTAGTTGATGGCGCGATACTGCCTAGGATCGGCACGTGGGATAGTGCTAGTGATGTTGGAGGCACTCCTAGGCCTGTGAACAAAATAGCGCAGAACAAGTTAGTAATACAGTGGCGCGCGCAAACAAGAAGTAACACTTAGTGAGGCGCCGGCAGCGCATGCTAGATCAGATCTCGCTATACTGAACCTGTCCCCAGTCGGAGTTATGCTCTGTAGTCTAGGTACCACCGACAGGGTAGGCCGTAAATCTAGCTAAGGGCTATCATGGCGCGCTCAGTGTAGCCTGTATTGTAGTGCGCGTGTATGTAGGTGGTATAACATACCTGATGCTGTGGTGCCAGAAGGCGCGGCTGACACTGCTGGGACAGCGGAGGATGAGCTGCCTGCTCGTGACCTAGTAGCAAACTCTTCGCGGACGGCCGCCTGGATGATGGCTTTCAGGCTGTCCTCTGACAGTGTAATGGTCTTCGCCCCTGAGTCGCTGGACGTTGAGGTAGAGGCTGTTGAACCCGCGGTAGACATCGTACGCCACGGCACCAGAGACTAGATGGCAGAGACTAAGCGGGCAGAGCAGTTGCTGAAGCGAAGGGAGATCTTTGTGCATGTGCTCGGAAAGTGAATGCGCATGTGCATGCTACACGTGGTAGCCACTCTGGAGATCCGCCTTGGGGCGGAGACGCCGCACCGCCTTGCCTTCTTCATTAACTACGTTTAATTCGTACCTAATTAAACTACATTGAAATGCGGTATTTTAACTGCAAAGCAAGAGTCAGTAAAAATGTTTTTTCAGAGTCTAGTTTTGCACTCACCAAAACCACTGCTATTTGTATGTACTTTTCAGTAGCCAGCCCCAAAGTACTAACTATATTAGTACCAGAGTACTAACTATTAGTACTAGACTACTAACTATTAGTACTAGAGTACTAACTATTAGTACTAGAGTACTAACTATTAGTACTAGAGCACTAACTAGTGAGGGCAACAAGATTCCATCATGGCATCCTACTGTTGCTATTGTTGTGTTGATCTCTAGTCCCGGATAAGTTTGCTTGTGGCGTGCTACTGTTTTTTTGTACAAATCTTTTCCTTGATCACTTTTTCTCACATTCTCTCGTGCATGTTAAACGTTGTATTTAATCATTTTTTGAACTTTTATTCTCTTCTTGATCGTTCAGGAGCTTGCATTGTGATGGTAGTCTACCAGTTCCGGTCAGGCACGGTTTCATCAATGTTCTTGTTGCTCTGCAGAAGTTTTGTTTCAAGTATAACATCGAATTACTAGTGTCAAGAAAAAAGAGGAAGAAAGGTAAGTAAATTTGTGGAACTCGTGAAAATATGGTATCAACACATGTAGAGTCAGAGGAGGCTAGTAAACTGTCTCTGAGGAAGATTCTCACTAAGATGCTCAATGACAGCGATCATGGAATAAGAATGCACCTTGCTAGAGAGATTATTGTACTCCTTCGTCTCCGAGGAGAGGGAGCTGGACCCCAGTTAGCTAGTAATGAGCAAGAGAAGCTTCTGGAAGAAGTTAAGGAATCATTGAAGGCTGCATACATGGTCCAGGTTAGTATTTCACAGTGGATTTTAGCTGGTCTACTATTCATCATTCATTCATTCACTCACTCACTCACTCACTCACTCACTCACTCACTCACTCACTCACTCACTCACTCACTCACCCACCCACCCACCCACTCACTCACTCACTCACCCACCCACCCACCCACCCACTCATTCACTCACTCACCCACCCACTCACTCACTCACTCTTCTCTAGGCTGACTTGGATGAGATCAGTACTGAAGATGAGTCAGTGAACAGGCTGGCTAGTATGATGGCTACTCTTCAGAGCATGGCGTGTGTCTCCCCAGTGTGTGAGAGAAGGGTCATGTCAGTGTTGGTGTCAGCTGTTGGTCAGAGTCATATCGAAGCCAGCATGGTCTCCAAGGTAGGCTATAGTTGTATTTTGATTAGCAGTATACACTATGTTAAGCCTAGTTCACAATGAGTCACAATGACTGTGCCGCGATGCGCCGTAAGAAATAGAACCAGGTTCTATCCTCGTGTCATGCGGCAAGAAAAAAACATGCGTTTCACTGCGCAGCATACGCGTTGCGACGTATTGTGAATGATTTGCCGTGTCGCGAGGGTCGCGTCGCTTAGCTCTGCGACTCATTGCGAACTAAGCTTTATGTATCGATCTCTGCTATTTTGATTTTCACTTGTATGCATGACTGTGTTTTGTGTTACATTATCATTACATGTGTTTGTTACCACATGACCTGTCCTAATCCAGGTGGTTCAGCGCACAGCGTCTTATCTCGGCTACTCATCGCCTCTGGTTTTCCTCGAGGGGATGCTAAGCGAGCTAGTATGCAGATGGCTTGACGAAGGCGATATGGACAAGTTCCCATACTGCTTACTGGAGCAGCCATCTTTAAAAGAATTCTACAGGTATAGCATAGTTGTGTCAAATTCACATGATCATGATCATAAGCTGTTGCAAGTGCTTGTTGCAGTTGTGCACAACAACAGAGTTGTCTGTGGTTATCATTGCCTGTATTGTTCTCAAACTGTCACTTTATAACAAAGCAATGGTATGCATGGTGCTTTTTAGTTTGCTTTTTGCACTTTTACATTAATTTTGTCATTTTTCGCTTCCAGAACATATTCATCAAAGATCATACCTTACCTGATAGCCTCAGGAAGAACAGAGACCCTCGACTCTATTGCTACACTATGTGGGCAGCCATTATCCGAGCTAGTGCAGCCTTGCCTTGATGTCTCCATGGTGTTCATCTTGACCTCCTTTGCCCAGCGAGATGAGAAGGAGAGAGAAGAAGATAGCCAGGAGAGGATGGCTGATGCTACCAAGTCACATGACTACCTTATCAGGTTGCTAGGAAACGAGGTAATAGCATTGTTTGATTGTGTTGTGATGTATGAATATAGATAATACTACGAACAGCCTTATAACTGCATGTTTCTATAGAAAGGATTTAAGGTTACGGAATACACCACGCCCACTTACAAGCAAGCTGAAATGGTTGCCTGAAAAAAACACTCGTAGCATCGCGCTTGTTGGTTTGGCTGAATATAGCACTGCATATCCAGTTAGAGCAAAGACTGCACTTCGTATTCAGCAAAAACGGTGGCTAGACGCGCTACCATAGTGCGTTACGAAGTACACGAAGTAACGAGCAGCTTCGTTAACTAAGAAATCGAAATTCTCGTTGTGGGCACTCTGTAGCACGACTAGACTTGGCATGCAGCTAGACAGCTTAGTTATCTAGGGACCCACGGATAACTCGGCAACTAAAGGTGATATCGAAAAAAGGATCCGTGGGTCCCTAGATAACTAAGCTGTCTAGCTGCATGCCAAGTCTAGTCGTGCTACAGAGTGCCCACAACGAGAATTTCGATTTCTTAGTTGACGAAGCTGCTCGTTACTTCGTGTACTTCGTAACGCACTATGGTAGCGCGTCTAGTCACCGTTTTTGGTGAATACGAAGTGCAGTCTTTGCTCTAACTGGATATGCAGTGCTATATTCAGCCAAACCAACAAGCGCGATACTACGAGAGTTTTCTTCAGGCAACCATTTCTTTCTGCTCATAAGTGGGCGTGGTATCCCGTAACCTTAAAAACCTTTACTCATTTACTCTCATGGTTGACGTATTTCTAGTATTTCAATTGCAAAACCACTGTACAGTTTAACCTCTAAACAGTGAACAGAAAACTTTCACTGTTTACTGTTTAGTGAACACATTCTAAACAGTCTCCCACATTCAAGCCTTGTCTCAGATGTCTTTTATTTAAAAGTTCCACTGCATTTATACTTAACTTTTTAACCCTTTTGTTTTGCAGGAGTTTGACAGATTGTTCAAGAACAGTATCGGTGACTTTGTTGTCGAGTTGCTTGTTCGGTTGTACGAGACCCCATCCTCATCATCTTTCTTGTCCAAGTACCTCAGAGCGTGTGATCCAATCCCTCCCGTCCCTCACTACACCTCTCGATCTATCACTGCCACACTTGAATATCTCCCAACGTGCTACAACGTTAAAGGTATCTCCTTCATCGCGCTCATGTCAAAGAGAAAGGAAAAGGTCAGCACTGTGTTTGAGTTCAAATATTGAGCTTTAAACGATGCCTGCACTTTGTTATTATTGTTCTCCCAGTTACTGTAGTACAATCATGTGTTTGACACCATGTTATTGTCTTATTTGGACAAAACTGTTGTTATGCCTCGGTGGACGGAGCCACGAGGCATACTGTAATCGCGTTGTCTGTCTGTCAGTCTGTCTGTTACACCATTTTTGCGGCCTCTAAAACTTGCAATACAGGTAGAACTCGGTATTATCTCGGTTGTGAACTAGTGAAAGTTCGATGCAAAGCTTTGTTCTAGAGTTATGGCATGGTTTGCTCACCTAGATGGCTTTTGCTGACGATCAGGACTTCTCCGAAAACAAAACTACCCGCAGCAGACTGCCTAGTAGCTTTTAGGTTACATTTATACTACAGGATGGCAGTGCAGGTCTGTAGAAACTGTGCGAGGAAGCTACTTGCAACCAGAACCCGGCAGGCTACTGCCGTTGTAGGCACGCCCAGTTACATCAAATTAATTGCTCAGCGCTGTTTGGCTTCTGATTGTAAATTGTAAAATTGCTTCTGCTTCTGCTATTTGAATGCTGGCAGCTGAATATGAATCCTACTCTGTTATAGCAGTAAAGGATAATAGAGACCTTGCACGTGACGTTACAACACGTCATTAACCGGAAGCCGCCATCTTTGGGGGCAGCCGCGCAGGCGCCAGAGTGTTAATCAGCAATCAACTTTCTTGTATACCATTTTCCGATAATTTCAGGCAAGATTCCATAAACAAAGAAATGCTGTGCTGTATCTACTGCACCTTCGAAAAAGTGCTTCGAAATGTTTTGGCCATTCTTCTTCAAACTCCGCAGCAGGAACGAAGAACGATTCAGGTGACTTGGATATTTTAGTCCCACTTTCAGCACCACTTCCATGTTTGTTCTGCGACTTAACCTGGATCCCATCTCAGTCATCTCAAGCTAATAATGGGCTAACTGGTCTTCTTCCTTTTCAGTTAGTATGCCATGGCATTAAATTGCATAAATCACACTTTTCTGTTGATCGTCGGCGCCAGCCTAGCACAAGAGTGCAGAGCCCACGCGATGAGCATTAAACCACTCTTGGCAGTGCATTGCTCGACTCAAAGCACTCGGACGTCCCAATAACAGTCGAGAACGCATGCATGAGCCGAAGGCGAGTCCATTGTCAGCGTTCAAGACCATTATTGGCCACGCCCTCATGGTTTAAATCGCGCAATGCACTGCCATAAGTGGTTTAAATATTACATAATCAAGATTTCACTGTGCATAAATTCTCAATTTCATATTAATTTTATTATTCATATTGTAATGTGTTGTTGATTTTATGTTTCTTTCTTTCCAGGATACTATTCAGAACATTCTGCTCAGTCTCAATCTTCGAATACTTTCAACTCATAGAATCTTTGAGCGAAAACGGCTGTTCCTTGCCTATAGTCTGTTTGTTAACCTGGTGTGTCAGGAGTTAAAAACCGGTCTAGCAGGAACAGTGCGATTCGTGGTAATGGACATTGTCCACAGTGTGATCAGGATCATTAACAACCACAAGATGGACCAGCTGGAGCTAGCAGAGCTATTCCCGCCATGCTGTGCTACATTACACACACTGTGTAAAGCTGCTATTGAACATTGCCCTCAAGTAAGCTTATGTTCCTGACACTAGCCTAGCCCCTCTGACATTTAGGAAAAACCCTCAAATGAGGACACCCCTCAAATGCGGACTTGTTGTAATGCATACATTTCATATACGTGTAATCCTGAATAAAATTACTTTAAAATGTTATACCATTCCTGAAATCAGGACATTATCATGGTCAGGCACTATAATTTTGTGGGTCCTCGAGGTGTGTCCGGATTAGAAGGGTTCCAATGCGACTTTGGGTGTTAATTTTATCTTTGTCCTCTTTTTTTGTATTGCACACTGTAATGCGTGGGCTCTATAAGATCCCAAATTAACACTTTGAATGTTGCACCACTCCTGAAATCAGGCACCTTCATAGTCACGACACTATTTGAGGGTCTGCAAGGGTGTTCGGATTAGTAGGGTTCTAATGTGACTTTGGGTGTTAATTTTATCTTTGTCCTCTTTTTTTGTATAGGTGCTTGGTTGTCATCTTCATAGTATTGTGTCCACAATGGTTCCCTTTGCTCAACGCTCATCACCGCTAGGTAGACAGGTGAGACATATTGTATTGTGACATTGTGTTTGCCTACCTCCACCTTATCTACCTTATACAACATGTAGATGACCGTGCAGTTTAAATTTGATAAAGTTATGTACAATGATAAGTACTAGTCATGTATAACTGATCATTCTTGATACTTTGGAATTTTTAGTGCTTTGTGACATTCATATCTATCTGTGCTAAGCTTCTATGTGCTGATATGCAACAACCTATGTCTTTCAGTTATGATCTTGTTTCTGATTATCTCTCTCTTCCTCCCTCCCTCTCTCTCTCCCTCCCTCCCTCTTTCCCTCCCTCTTTTCCTCCCTCTTTCCCTCCCCCTTTTTTCCTCCCTCTTTCCCTCCCTCCCTCCCTCTTTTCCTCCCTCTCTCTTTTCCTCTTTCCCTCCCTTCCTCCTTCCTTCCCTTGTGCAGGTGCTTGGGTTGTTAGAGTACCTGATGGATCACTGCCAGTCACCTGACCTGATAGAAAATGCTTCTCTGCTGGATCCATTCCCCTCTCAGGAGCCCTTCACTAAACTATCAGAACGATGGAGAGAGATCAGAGAGGCAACTGGTGAACTGAGCCTGGCTGAGGTACCAGTACACTGAGTAGGAATTCACATGTATTAGTATAATTACAAAGAGGAAAGCATAAATTATAGTATTAGCATGACTTCACGATTTTAAAGCAAGCTGCTATATATAGACCGTGATTAACTAGGCAACTTTGTTGCGCACAATCAAGCAATGTTGCTTACAACAAACTCGCACAGTGTGTCAGGCGAATTCAAAGCAACTTTTTTGCTCGAATAAAATGCTGTTTCATTCCAGTTGCATGCAACATTTGTGTAAACAGCAAAGTTGAATAGTGTATCATCGCATTGGTCGAATCTCAAATTTCATCACTAGCTGTAGGGGATTATTGTGGGTTGTGATCTTGACATAAAGCTTGTCATGACAGTGTTGTTTTGGATTTAGGAGATCGAACGGTTTCTGTCATTATGGCACCACAAGGACAGCCCCTCTTCCAATACAGTCTCCACATCCTCCTCTTCTCCATCTGTTGAGGGACTGAGATGCCTTCAATCCATTCTTCGATCGTCCCAGTGTGAGCTGAAGCACCTTCTAGTGAAATCAAGTGAGCCGCATGTGCATAGTCTAAATTAGTCCATAGCATTAGATACTGTATAATGTATGTGCATGGCGCAATCTGATGTCTCTACTTGATCAAGTAAGTCAGCGCAAGCCAGTGTTACATACACACATTATGACATTGTTGAATTTAAATGGTTATAGCAATGTACAAGGAACTGTAATCAAGAACACACACGCATAATTATCCTAGGAACGTTCTATTGTTACAAATTGAATAATGAAGATGACAAATCTAAAATGTTTTATAAAGAGTACACACCTGTTAATTATTTCTGAGGAACTCGCGCTTATTTCTATCTGTGATTTTGTTATTTGGAACACACAACTAGTACATCAGGAATCTATATATCTGTATCTACAGTACACATCCATGGTAACGTGATTTACATGCACATGGTAGAGAAATAAGTGGACGATTAGAAAGTTGCTCACTTTGTAACTAGTTTTCAGTCTTGCTCAGTTTCTTCATCACTCGTCAGAATTTGATCCAAACCACTTATCACCGTACTCTGAAGCGTCTGTATCGGGGTTTCTTCTCCTTCTATAAGCGGTTTTCTTTCCGCTATTCCTTCTCTTATTTCTTTCACCATTCTTCTTATGCGGTGTTTCTTTGTGTGTATATCTTCCTCCACAAACCAGCACCACGGGGTAGTCCAGGCAAACAGAATCAGATAGACTGCGGATAGCGTTTTCAGCAAACTTCTAGGGTTTCTGTACAAGGTACTAGTGACAAAGGGGTTAATGAACAGTCCAATCGGTATAACAATAGAAGCAGTAATTCCAATGAGCTGGAAAATAAGAGCCAGCGATTGACGAAAGTGTCTTTTGCACTTGCCGTGAGGAGTGGTAGTGTCCGTGTTGTTGGCGCAGTTCAGAATGAGTATTGTAATGATGGTGAGAACCAGAGAAGCAAGTATGAACACACCACCAGCAGCTGCTGTGGCTTTATCAAAACCAAATTCAAACTCGAAGCAAAGCAGGGTATAGTCGGTTAAATTGTTGATATTGTCACAATTTGTTAGAGGGTAAGCAGACCAGTCTATACCTAAGTAACTCGGAGGCATGTAAAAGCATGCCTGGTTTTCTTTGTCTCCGGCTTTACAAAAATTTACTTCTGATAAGACAAAATTGTCCCAAAATAGTGCTATAGCAAAAGCTATCATGCCGTATAGCAAACTAAATAGCCAGTATATGTACCATCTCGGGGCCCTGTAGCCAGATACCACGTACTGCTCTGGGAATAGTTTTGATCGGTGTAAAACCTTGTCAAAGAAGTGCCTGCTTGCTTTTTCAAATAAATCCAAGAGTGACCAATTTTTCAGCAAATTTGGGAGCAGGTATTTTCGAATCAAATGATAGATTATCAGTCCTGTTAGAATGAACGGAAAGAGAAGAGGTGCTCCAAAGACTACAGCAGCAGAGGGAAAGAAGTCAATAGCACAATACGTTAGGAAAGTCAGATTATACATGATTTTTTCTTGGGTGGACGAGGCACAGAGTGTAGAAAAGGCAAGGCACAGTTGAATAGTGAAAGATACCGTGAGTAGAGTAAAATATCTTACTCTTAGCAGAAGGGGATTTGAGTCTCATGAAGTCTGTTCCAAATGACCTTGTTTCTCTCTGACTTTCAAAATGAGCTGCTTTATTATAAACAGCTGCTCAAGTACAGTGGTTAGATCTATAACATTGAGCCAGCCAGGAATTTGTTTTGAGTAAATGTATTGTTGCAGCTGTGTTGTGAAGGAAATACATCAATCAATTAATTTTATTGGTTTATTGTGAATCTAACAAGATCTAACAAATATCAGTTTTCAGTTTTCACTTTTGTTTTACCCATCTTGTCCAATCTTGTCCTAACTATTGTCATTGCATAAATTACCCTTTGTATTGATGAAATTATAGTTTTAAACTGGTTTTAAATAAATTGTTTGTTCTGTTAATCACACTTTACTACAGCCTTTTCAGGTCACTTGACTTGCACAATGTTGACTATAAAGAGGGTTGCTGGCTATAATTATAATACTGCCCATAGGTATGTCCTTGTAGGTCTTTCTTTAGCTTCCAGGAATCCATTCCACATTCCAAAGTATTCTTGGGTTTGTTCTTCAACTTGTTAGACAGCCCTATGGGCTTGTCTTGGCTTTGATAGTGCATGTAGATCTGCCTATCTGTTTGTTAGGTATAAACTGCCCTTTTGATAGTTTCCTAGAAGAATTGGGTGCCTAATTTGACTGATAGTTTTCAACCTTTGTCTACCAACCGAACGGAACTGAAGACTGACTTTTAAGAATTGGTTTATGGATACTTGCTTAAACGGAACACAACGGAACCGAAGACCAACTTTTAAGAATTGGTTTATGGAAACGAACGAAACTGAGGACTGACTTTTAAGAATTGGTTTATGGATACTTGCTGAAACGGAACACAACGGAACAGAAGACTGGCTTTTCTTTATCTTTTTATGTAGTGGTCTCTGTTTGATATATTTTGATGCTCAGTTGCATACATCTAGCAAGTGTTAGTAAATAATTATCAAATATCAAAATCTATTACGCTATAATACTGCTGGTGTCTCAAATGATGTTTGTACAACTTGTAGCTTGTGCTGAAAGTGCTGTTTAGCCTGCTTGAGATGGAATTCAGCAGCAATGAGTGTATTTATTAGACTATGTAAACAGATTGGAAAGCACCATATAGTAGTAATGCCTGAAACACTCCATATTTTTGTTAGGTTAATCATATTCACAGCTTTTTCTGGAAGATAATTGAAAAGAGACATTATTGCATTAGTTGTACATGTCCTAGAGGGTGATAGTACTGCACAAGTTGGGTCAAACACACGCAGCTATCTACACTGTTGTACAGTCAACTAATCCTAACTTCCAGCTTCAAACAACGACGAAGTATAATGACGTCTGCAGAACTGTCACGAATGTACTGGAACAATCGCCTGTTTCAACCTGTATTCTTGTCTTACAGGTGTAAAGCTAAGTGTAAAGGCTGTGTAGTTGTGAGACTCGAATCATTGCTGTTTCGTTTCCATAGCAATACCAACACAGAGTGTTTCACCCACGCACTTTTTCCAATCCCGATTATGTAGTCTAATAAATCTATGAGTATACAATCATTTGATTTATCTACTCATGTTTGCGCAATATTCACATGCAGCATTACTGTGTTTCTAGACTAGGCATGTAGTGTTAGAAGTCGTTGTCTGTCATCATCGTCATCCTCCCGGTCATGGGGCTCCTCTTCATCTATCTTCTTAAATTACAGAAAAACTGTACAGTGCAACCTCGATTATCCGGACAGCTTTGGCCACCGAAAATTTTCTAGACATCTGAATAACTGAATCTGGCCTGAAGTATGTTATATCATTGTAGATTATGTGCATCAAATGTGACAGCTCACAACCAACTATTGCAAAAGTTATCAACTATTAATTATAGGTCACTGGCTAAGCTCAGTAGCTGAAGTTTTTAGGCTTGGAAATGGCTATTTGGCTGAGTTAAGAAAATTCACTTTACACACAGCTCACAGAATGGCTCAGCTTTCACTACAGCAAGTTTGCAAGCTCAACGTCCTTGCACAACGTTTTACGGTACAGAAATGCACCAAAAACGTGTGTTTTGGGAGTCACTGAAGTTTTTAGGCTTGCATTTGCGCATTTTTGCGAGTTAAGAACACAGATTTGTGCAATGGATAGCCAGATACCTGAACTTTTTACCTGCGTTGGAATTATAAGCGTAGCTTAAACCATGAGCGCACACGATCGTCGAGAAAGTGCAGTTCTGCTGTTCTTCGTCGCGTTAATGAGATTCATCTAGAGAAAGTAGTTTATCGATGACTCGTTTCCGCTCGCGCAGGGCCGCTTTTGTTGACCGGTGACAAGATGGCTGCTGATTGACAGCCCTAGTTTTGCTTCGTTCTCGATCAGTTGCAATTGTTTATCAAAAAGATCGACTTTTTATCCGGTAAATCTGCAACTGACCG